>OY288243.1:32928677-32948677 GCA_958450325.1 Agrostemma githago | reverse complement strand
TGGGTCCTACGGATCTAGTAGGAGCGTCCCAAGCGTGCATATCTAATAATAGAAAGACGCGGGCCCGGGTGCCAAAACCAAAACCAAAGCTTGAGGATGTGCACACTATGTGAACATAACCATGGGGTGAACCCAAGTTAATGCCTTCAATTTACCTTGACTTCTTTGCTCTTTTATTCGTCCCCATACGAGCTAACTTAATACTTGGAGGAGGCACACTACTAGGCTGGTAGGAGGTGCTAATGTGGCTTGATTAGAACTATTAGGAGCTACTGTTACTTCATTGAATTCTTTAGCCTCTTCATTCGGATCATCTCCTCCCCCTTGAAAAGGAATTGTCCTCAATTCTGAAATGCCATCATCATCAAGATAAGGAGAAAGATCTCCCACATTGAACGTGGCATGAACTCCATAATCATCCGGTAATTCCACTTTGTAAGCATTGTCGTTTACCTTGGATATGATCTTATAAGGACCTTCTGCTCGTGGCATCAACTTATTCTTCCTTTTGCTTGGAAACCTCTCTTTTCTCAAGTGAACCCAAACTAAGTCACCCTCTTGAAAAAGTCTTTGTTTCCGGTTCTTGTTGGACCTTCTTTTGTATGCTTCATTTACCTCCTTGATCCTTTCTCTAATTTGCTCGTGGAGTTTTATCATAGCCTTCAGTTTGGACTCCGCATCTTTGTGGACTAACTCATCCTTAGGTAGAGGAATCAGGTCCAAAGGCATGTAAGGATTGATCCCATACACAGCTTCAAAAGGAGAATGAGAGGTAGCATAAGTAGGAGAGCGATTGTAGGCAAACTCAGCATGGGCAAGCTTGATATCCCAATCCTTTTGAGTCTTACTTACAAGGCCTCTTAACAACGTCCCCAAAGTGCGATTGGTAACTTCGGTTTGTCCATCTGTTTGTGGATGATGAGAAGTGCTAAATAAGAGCTTGGTTCCCACCTTCCTCCATAGAGTGTTCCAAAAATAACTAAGGAACTTTGAATCACGATCAGAGACAATGGACTTGGGTACTCCATGGAGACGTACCACCTCCTTGAAGTATAAGTCAGCTACATTGCTAGCATCATCCGTTTTGTGGCAAGCAATGAAGTGAGCCATCTTTGAAAACCGATCTACCACCACCATGATAGCATCCTTTCCTCTAGCGGTTCTTGGTAAGGCTACAATGAAATTCATGGACACATCTTCCCATGGTCTATTAGGAGTGGGTAAGGGCATGTAGACTCCGGGTTTGAAAGAACTTTTGGCAAATTGGCAAGTCACTCACTTGCTCTCTACATGCTGGACACTCCCTTGCATCTTTGGCCAAAAGAAGTGCTCCTTTAAGACCTCCAAGGTTCTTGTGATGCCAAAATGACCCGCTAATCCTCCTCCATGAGCTTCTCTAACCAGCAAATCTCTAATGGGATGCTTGGGCACACAAAGGCGGTTTCCTTTGAAAAGAAATCCCTCCTGCAAAACAAACTCTTCAAAAGCTCCCTCCTTGCATTTGGTGAAAGTTTCACCAAAATCAACATCATTGTTGTAGTAGTCTTTTAGAGTTTCAAATCCGAGCAACCTCACATCCAAAGTAGATAGTAGAGTGTAGCGGCGGGATAGTGCATCAGCTACTACGTTACTTTTACCATCTTTGTACTTTGAAGAGAAATGAAAGGATTGCAAGAATTCCACCCACTTGGCATGCCTTGGACTTAACTTTTGCTGGCCATTGATGTACTTTAGGGACTCATGATCTGAATGGAGAATAAAATGGTTAGTACGAAGATAATGATCCGAATCAAGAAGCCACTAATTCAAGTAAGGAAGTTTTAAAGAGCTCAACTAAAGAATACTAGCTCCTACTTAAGCATAGGCCAGCTACATTAGCAATAATAAGGAGTCATCTTCAATTATGGAGCTAGTTCGAATTTGAGCTGAATAAAGGAGCAACTAATCAAGGTAAAATGAAGACATTAACTTGGGGTCACAATCATTCAAGCATGGGAAATGGACGGAAGTTAAGAAGGTTTTAAGGCTGGTTGTGTTCTCATGTTGTACACGGCTAAAAGACTCCTTTGTTAGCTTTGTTTTGGCTCCATGTTCACATCCTTGCCGCGCCTCATTACTCCTACTCAAGCTTTGTTTTCATCTCCATGTTCACACAAGAAGACCACGGCTGATTACTCTTCATCAAACATTGTTTTTAGCTCCATGTTTACATTAGCTTTGTTATTAGCTCCCTACTTTGTAATTAGCTCCATGTTCACAATGGTTTTAGCCTTGTTTTTGTCACCCTAAACCAACCGGTTTAAGGGCTCTTGTAGGCTATAAATAGCCGGTCATTTTGAAGGAATAGAACATCCAATTTGCAAATTAAAACCCAAGTAAAAGTTAAGCTTTGAGCTTCCTTTTGTTTCGTCTTTGTAGTTTACAAGACAAGGTCTAGAGTGAGTCGCGTTACAAGCTCTAAACTCGCTATTTCAATCGAGTGTTTGATCTAGCAAAGCGCTTTGTTGAAGTATAGGTCTACATCACCTAGCATACTATCCTTTGGTTACGGTTTATTCATCCTTAAATCATCTTTACCTTCTGTTTTGGTTACTTGTTTCACGTCCATTTCAGTATACTAATCATATCTCTCGTTCTTGTTTCAAAGTTCATAGCAACTCACATCATTAGTGGTATCAGAGCTTTGGTCATCAAGCAAACGTAAGAATGGCAGGAGTGTTGAACTTTGAAGATCCTACCTTCCTGGAACAACTAAAGAAGGCATTGGAGAACTTCCAGCCCAAGAATTCTCGCTTCCAACCAAGGAGGGAACTGGTGGACAGGATCAAGGTAAATGAACTCCCTGAGTTTAATGGTGGTACTGATCCTGAAGTTTACTTGGAGTGGGAAAGAAACATGGAGAAGCTCTTTGACTTCAAGGATTTGGAGGACGAAGAGAGGTGCAAATACGCCATCCTCAAGCTAAACAAAGGGGCTTCCCTTTGGTATGAAGGGCTTAAGGTTCAACGCACCAGAAATGGTAAGGGTAAGATTACTTCTTGGGAGTCCTTAAAACGCAAACTACGTAAGAGGTATGTCCCAACTACGCACAAGTTATCCTTATACAAAAAGATTGCTAACCTTGTGCAAGGTAAAATGAGTGTTAGTGAATACATAGACGAGTTTGAGAACTTGGTTTTAATGGGAGAAGTAGAGGAGAATGAAGAAATAAAAATGGCTAGGTTCTTACGTGGGTTAAATCGTAGTATAGCCAATACGGTTGATTTGTGTCCTTATTCTGATTTTGATACCTTGTGTGGGTTGTGTCTAAAAATTGAGGTACAAGGGAAGGGAAGACATGAGGGTGAGTCTAGTAAGAGTCATACTTGGTCTCGGATGGATGATAGCAATAGAGTCAATCCTACTAGTTCTAATCAACCCCTTATTGTTAAGAATAACCCAGCGCCCCCACCTCAATCCACCACCAAAACAACCACTGAAACTAGTCTATCTAAGGTACGTTGTTTCAAATGTCAAGGGTTTGGTCATTACAAAAACGCTTGTCCTAACAAAAGAGTAGTGACCTTAAGGGAAGTAATCACTGTTAGGGATGAGTTATGGGAAGAGGAGCAACGTATAGGGGCTGTTTTTAATGTTAATGAGGAAGGGGAGGAAGAGGAAGAAGACTGTGAGGCTTATGAACCCCCGGCTTATGACACACTCCTAGTACTACGTACTCTACATGCTAACCCAATTCAACATGACACTGAACAAAGAGACCAACTGTTCCATACTAAGTGTCAAGTTAAAGACAAATGGTGTAGTCTAATCATCGATGGAGGTAGTTGTACCAACGTTGCCTCAACGGAAATGGTGGACAAACTAGGTCTAGCTACTACTAATCACCCTAACCCTTATGCAATACATTGGTTAAACAACGGGAACAAGGTAAGGGTCACTAAACAAGTGAGGGTTGGATTAACCATGGGTTCCTACGTTGATGAGGTTTTGTGTGATGTGATTCCTATGGATGCTTGTCACATACTATTAGGCCGTCCTTGGCAGTTTGATAGGGACGTAGTTCACCATGGGAGGAGGAATGAGTATGAATTGAATGATAAGGGAAAGAAAATTATACTCAAACCCATGACACCTCAAAGCGTGTGTAACATGTTAGCAAATAGAGTCGGAAAACCCAGCCTCTCAATGTTTGCTAGTAGAATTGTGGAAGTGCATACTCTAGACGAAGGGGAGTTTGATGCCACCAAAGAAGAACCAATTGAGAGTAAGAGTGGCAGTGAAGGGACGCCATTTGAAGAGTGGCAAAAGGAACAAGGTGTTGTTATCTCTAATGGAATACCATCCTATATGATGCCTAGGAAAGATCCTGAGATCTTAAGGTATGTAGAGGGTAAGGGCGAAGACATGGTTAACACGTTGTCTTGTAACAACGCGCATTCAACCAGCATTGGAATTGAGAATTGGAAGGACTACTACTCCATGGAGACTGAAGTACTTACCAAACACAAGACTAACTCTTTTGGTACTTTTGATGAGCTTATTTTGCAGGTAAGACTTCCTTCTAAAGGAAACCTCCTTTGCACCCCAAGGCATTCTAATTCAGGATACATAATGAGAAAGGCCTACAATGGAGAGCACAACAAAAACAGAAGTACAAGGCTCTTCTTAAGGGATGACTTGTCTTTGGCTAACGTGAGTATGGAGGGGTTCCCAAACCAAGGAAGGAACAAGTTGAAGTCACAACTCGAAGTTCCGTGCAAGGGTAACCACAGAGCTTACAAGTTGAAATTGCCGGATGAGTATGGAGTTCAAAACACATTCCTAATAGAAGATCTTTCTCTATACATTGATAGAGATAACGTTTCAGAATTGAGGACAATTCCTTGTCAAGGGGGAGGAGATGATCCGAATCAAGAAGCCACTAATTCAAGTAAGGAAGTTCTAAAGAGCTCAACTAAAGAATACTAGCTCCTACTTAAGCATAGGCCAGCTACATTAGCAATAATAAGGAGTCATCTTCAATTATGGAGCTAGTTCGAATTTGAGCTGAATAAAGGAGCAACTAATCAAGGTAAAATGAAGACATTAACTTGGGGTCACAATCATTCAAGCATGGGAAATGGACGGAAGTTAAGAAGGTTTTAAGGCTGGTTGTGTTCTCATGTTGTACACGGCTAAAAGACTCCTTTGTTAGCTTTGTTTTGGCTCCATGTTCACATCCTTGCCGCGCCTCATTACTCCTACTCAAGCTTTGTTTTCATCTCCATGTTCACACAAGAAGACCACGGCTGATTACTCTTCATCAAACATTGTTTTTAGCTCCATGTTTACATTAGCTTTGTTATTAGCTCCCTACTTTGTAATTAGCTCCATGTTCACAATGGTTTTAGCCTTGTTTTTGTCACCCTAAACCAACCGGTTTAAGGGCTCTTGTAGGCTATAAATAGCCGGTCATTTTGAAGGAATAGAACATCCAATTTGCAAATTAAAACCCAAGTAAAAGTTAAGCTTTGAGCTTCCTTTTGTTTCGTCTTTGTAGTTTACAAGACAAGGTCTAGAGTGAGTCGCGTTACAAGCTCTAAACTCGCTATTTCAATCGAGTGTTTGATCTAGCAAAGCGCTTTGTTGAAGTATAGGTCTACTTCACCTAGCATACTATCCTTTGGTTACGGTTTATTCATCCTTAAATCATCTTTACCTTCTGTTTTGGTTACTTGTTTCACGTCCATTTCAGTATACTAATCATATCTCTCGTTCTTGTTTCAAAGTTCATAGCAACTCACATCAATAGTGCATCAGCTACTACGTTACTTTTACCATCTTTGTACTTTGAAGAGAAATGAAAGGATTGCAAGAATTCCACCCACTTGGCATGCCTTGGACTTAACTTTTGCTGGCCATTGATGTACTTTAGGGACTCATGATCTGAATGGAGAATAAAATGGTTAGTACGAAGATAATGACTCCAATGATCGAGAGCTCTTACTATGGCATAGAATTCCTTGTCGTAAGTGCAATAGTTCAGCCTTGCTCCATTGAGTTTCTCTGAAAAGTAAGCAATGGGACGTCTATTTTGCACAAGAACAGCGCCAATTCCTACTCCACTAGCGTCACATTCCACCTCAAATGGTTGAGAGAAATCAGGAAGGGCTAAGATAGGAGCGGAACACAACTTCTCTTTGATGGCTTCAAAAGGCTTCTTGGGCAGCTTTGGACCAAACAAACGCGCCTTTCTTCAAGCATTCGGTGATAGGACTTGTGATAGTGCTAAAGTCCTTAATGAATCTTCTGTAAAAAGAAGCCAAACCATGAAATGACCTTACTTCTGTAATGGTGGAAGGGATTGGCCAAGTACGTATGGATTCCACTTTGGTTTGATCAACTGACACTCCCTCTTTGGACACTACGTAGCCTAGGAACACTACGCTTTCCACAAAGAAAGCACACTTCTCCTTCTTTCCAAAGAGTTGTTGCTTGCGAAGTGTAGTAAATAGTAGTCTTAAGTGCTCCATATGCTCCTCCAAAGACCTGCTGTACACAAGAATATCATCCAAGTAAACCACAATAAAACGACCCAAGTAGTGAAGGGTTCGAAACCCACTAATTAGACTCCTCTAATTAGTTACTAAATTACTTGTTAATTTAGTAAATAAAGATCTAGTTACATGCATGACATCAAATGACAAAAACTAGATATAAGAAGAGATTTCCTTACATAAACAATGAGGAAATATTGGGCACAATAAGAAAACTCCTTTTCTTATTGTTCTTGAGCTAATAATAGTATGGATGATCCTCCAAAACCTTGAATCTCCAATGTAGAAGATCTCCTTTAAGTTGCACCAAGAATCAACCCAAATAATCACTAGTATTATTAACTAGATAATAGTAGTGATAAAACAATACTAATATTATTAATCTATTACTACTTTAGTAATGAAGATGAATACTAGTATTAGAGAGAGTTTTGGAGAGATGAGGTAAAAAGCCAAAAGCTCATGCATGCAAAATCAATTGGTGAGTTAAAAAGAGAACAAAGAGCCCCCTTTTTTTACTACCCCAAAACCGGCCACCCCACATGGGGAAGACTAAAATGCATTATTTTATTTGCATGCTTAAAGTCTAGTGTCTAGTGTCATTATTACTATTATTTATGCATGTAGTAAAAATAAGACCAACCACTATTGCCATTATTTTTACTAGTGTACCATACACATGTACATAAAATGGGTCCATCTTATTTTGTCATTTGTCATACAAATGCAATGTGTGACATGATCAATTATCCCTATAATTGATCACATCAAATAATATACTCTTAACTCTTTAAGTAGTACATTACTATTATATCTATATATAATAGGTCCCATAATAATAATAATAATCAATTAGCTAAATTTACAACTCCTTGTAAATATATTAACGGCTAATTACCACTATCCATAAAAGCATACAAAACCTCAACTAATTTGGTAATTAACGTTTAAATACCAAATTAGGTCTTATTTAATCGTATTAAAATAAGACGTAAAATTTATTCAGTCAATTATCGTATAATAGACTAATAAACTTAATCGGACAGAGTTCCAAACTCTATCTCCAATAAATAACTCTCATTACGAAACATATATCAAATATATACGCAAGGTGCTAATTAACTGTATCAGATACAAATAATTAGTCTTCTATTTGGGTCTCATCCTTGATCCGATTGTGGAGCCCAAAAAATTAGTCAACGGTCCTGATAAAGCAATTGACTACACATGTGAACCATCCTATCACAAATCGTTATGGGTAGGCGTGTATTGGCCCAAACATGGCCAGATTCGTGCAACTAAACAAGGGATCTATCAAGAGAATATTTCTTATTCTAAAAGGATATGGAGGATCTCGTGGGATTGGCAAGATATCCACCATAATGGTAGGAGGATAAAAAGAGATATGGCTTGTATCTTTTTTGATACACCAATTTCACATAAAAGGCAACAAGAGGATCTCCAAATATTTGGGATATCAAACTATCTTGAATATGTGGCAAGAAATAAACAAAAGGATCTCCATCAAATAATTGGAGCTGTGGAAATCTCTCATATATGGCAAGGAATCAAGCTAGTGGATCTTCATCAAATAAGTGGGGATGTCGTGATCTCCCATGATACACACTATCTTTTATTTAAAGCAAGTAGAATAAAGATCACACCCATAGGTGGCATGTGATACTAGTAGTTATATTTCGTAGTATTTGTTTCTTTTTATATTAGTATTATTATATTCTAGAATATCACTCGGAATATAACGAGGATATTACGCATTGTAGGCTATATAAGCCAATGTCTTTCATCGAATAAAGCATCGAATATTTATGAATTTACAAACAACTTGTCAAACTCTGGATTAATTTGTTAATCTCGTGTTTAAACTTCGAGAAGGTGCTTCGAAGTGTTTAGAGGGTTGGTGCTCCAAACTCTGAGCTATTAATTCCGGGTTCAAGGTCGAACTACGGGTTAAATATCCTTTGGTTACTCACCGATTAACATCGGATCACAAAATACAGAAAATCGAAGCGTTTGCTTCCCAAAAATAGCCGAGCCACAAAACACAAAATCCTCACAGACCTTAACCACGAACCAGGGTTACATTAACCTAAGTTCAATTTCACTCCAAAATCCACATCATCACTCAAGGTTACATTAACCTTCGACCCAACTTTCATTTCCTAATCTAAACCGCTTCCGCATTCGCATCAATCCTATAGGTGTGACCGAAAGGGATCAGTTGATCACCGCCGTCATACGACAATAACGTCTAACTCTAGTCAGCTGAGCGTTACCGATTTACGTTAATCAACTGACGTGGAGTATCAATGTACTAATTATCCCAAGTATATTCCGCTCATGAGATTTAATATATCAATGCACTATTGTGGAGGACACTCGCTCCAACAATCTCCCACTTGTCCGATACAAGTTGTGAATGTAGCCACTATATTGCGGAGTACTCCTACTCCATCAATGTCTCCCACTTGTCTACACAAGTTGTGCGCTACCGATTCTCTTGTCTCTTTGATGTCACATCCTCCCACTCATCACAAGGTGTCTTTCAGGTCGCACTTGTGATTTAAATATAATAAGAGTGGTTTTCTCGATCTGGAGAATAACTGTTTGACCGGAAAATCTACCATAGATCTATTTCCGAGCGTGGCCACGCATTTCCAGTTACTTCTCCTCGAGTGGCCCAAGGACGTATGTACCCGACGTGGGTGAACAATTCCTGTTGACCCAACTTATACTGTATAATGCAGATCACCATGACCCAGAAGATGCCCATCAGCCTCCTTTCACGGCACGACTTAGGACACCAACCTAAGCCAATCGGAAACTGCACCGACTCAGATAAATGGTCGCCAGTCTAAAGAATCGACTCATAGGAATAAAATAGAAATCCCTGCCACGACCAGGCTTCAACTAATTTGATAAGGGACTCTATTGTGGTCACTGCCCGGCAGAGTGACAATCAGTCTGCCTATGTAAATGACCAGTCATCTCCATGACTCCATGGTCTTGAACTAACCATCGATCAACTTACAATCTTGTCACTCCGAGTCGTCACCTCATTAAGTGACAAGGGGCAAAAATACTATGTTCAAACGTTCACTTGAATAGGGTTCAAGATTGTCTCACAATCCATTCGAATGAACAAAGTATGGGTTTAGTCAAACTAAACAAAAAGTTCATATTGAAACTCGAACAATGAATGCTATTATCATAAATGTAAAAATTGCTACAATATCCAATTATTACATCTTAGATAACTTAAGGAAAATCCGGGACTTTTCTCAATCCCATTGCAACAACATGACCATCATGTTTAGCCTTTGAAAGAGGCTTGGTTAAAGGATCAGCGATATTATCGTCTGTCCCAACCTTACATATATCGATTTCCTTCCTTTCCTCGAGATCTCTTATCACGTGGTATTTCCTAAGTACATGTCTAGACTTATTGCTAGACTTGGGCTCTTTTGCTTGAAAAATGGCCCCGCTGTTATCACAATATATGGTGATAGGATCTTCGACGGAGTGGACTACTCCTAGTCCTTCCAAAAACTGACGAATCCAAACAGCTTCCTTTGCAGCTTCCGAAGCCGCGACGTACTCAGCTTCTGTTGTAGAATCCGCGGTGACACTTTGCTTGGAGCTCTTCCAACTAATGGCTCCTCCATTCAACATATAAACATAGCCGGATTGGGATTTCAAATCATCCCGATCGGTTTGGAAACTGGCATCCGTGTAACCTCTTACACGTAATTCAGTATCCCCTCCAAACACTAAGAACGAATCCTTGGTCCTTCGCAAGTACTTAAGGATGTTCTTCACGTCTGTCCAGTGACTTTCACCTGGATTGGCTTGATAACGACTCGTCATGCTCAAAGCATACGAAACATCGGGACGAGTGCACGTCATGGCATACATGATTGATCCAACCGCGGAAGCATATGGGATCAACTTCATGCGTTCAATTTCTTCGGGTGTGGTAGGACACTGTGACTTGCACAAAATGGTACCTTGACTCATGGGAAGAAAGCCTCTCTTAGAGTCTTTCATTTTGAATCGATCAAGAATCTTATCTATATAAGCTTCTTGACTTAATACCAACGTCCTTTTGGATCTATCTCTATGGATCCGAATACCCAAAATACATTGTGCATTTCCCAAATCTTTCATTTGGAAGTGCTTTCCTAGCCACTCCTTTACGGAAGCAAGCATCAGAACGTCATTCCCGATAAGAAGTATGTCATCCACATACAAGACAAGAAAGGTTACCTTACTCCCACTAAACTTCATGTACAAACAAGGTTCCTCGACACTTCGAGCAAAACCATATTGTTTGATAACATGATCAAAGCGATGATTCCAACTTCTGGACGCTTGCTTAAGACCATAAATGGATCTTTTAAGCTTGCATACCTTCCTAGGATTAGATGTATCTACAAAACCTTCTGGTTGTGTCATATACACTTCCTCTTCTAGAATCCCATTCAAGAAGGCGGTTTTGACATCCATTTGCCAAATCTCATAATCATGAAATGCGGCAATCGCTAGGATAATCCTTATGGAGCGAAGCATTGCGACTGGAGCAAAGGTTTCGTCATAGTGAAGACCATGAACTTGAGTAAAACCCTTTGCCACCAATCTAGCTTTGTAGACATCTCTATGTCCATCTATGCCATTCTTGATCTTAAAGATCCATTTACACTGAAGAGGTCTCACCTTTTCAGGTAAATCAACCAAATTCCACACTTGGTTTTCGTGCATAGAATCCATTTCGGATCGCATGGCTTGAAGCCATTGCATGGAATCACGACTAGATATGGCCGCCTTGTAGGTGTTAGGCTCGTTACTTTCGCAAAGCAACATGTCTAACGCATCTTCCTCGACAATACCAAGGTATCGATCAGGAGGATGACTAATCCTCGTGGATTTCCTAGGTTCAAAGGGAGCAACAACCGTGTCCGAGGAGGAGGGAACGCTTTCCTCCACTTCATTTTCGGTTTGTGGCTCTTGGACTTCATCAAGTTCAAATTTTCTCCCACTCTGTCTTCTAGAAATGAAGTCATTCTCTAGAAAGACAGCGTCACGTGCCACAAACACTTTGTTTTCGTGACGATTGTAGAAGTAATAGCCTTGTGTTTCCTTTGGATACCCTACAAATAGACATTTGTCGGATCTTGGTGCGAGTTTGTTGTCAGACTTGTTCTGAACATATGCCTCACAACCCCAGATTCTCATGAACGACAAATAAGGAACCCTTCCCTTCCATATCTCATATGGTGTCTTATTGGCCGCTTTAGTCGGGCTTCGATTTAGTGAAAAAATTGCGGACAAAATGGCAAAACCCCAAAATGAATCAGGAAGCTCAGTTAGACTCATCATGGACCGAACCATATCTAATAAAGTTTGGTTTCTCCTTTCGGCCACACCATTCAACTGTGGTGTGCCAGGAGGAGTCCATTGTGATACTATGCCACAATCTTTTAGGTGTGAATCAAATTCATTATTTAGGTATTCACCGCCACGATCGGATCGTAGTACTTTAATCTTTTTATCCAATTGGTTCTCTACTTCACTTTGAAACTCTTTGAACTTTTCAAAAGCATCGCTCTTATGCCTCATTAAGTAGACATACCCATATCTACTTAAGTCGTCGGTAAAAGTGATGAAGTAGTTGTAACCACCCCTAGCGGTGATAGTCATTGGGCCACACACATCGGTATGTATAAGGCCCAATACCTCACTTGCTCGTGTTCCTTTACTTGAGAAAGGAGCACGAGTCATCTTGCCTAATATGCAAGACTCGCATACACCATAAGATTCGTAATCAAATGGTTTGAGAAGTTTCGTTGAAACAAGTCTCTTTATGCGTCGTTCGTTTATGTGTCCTAAACGACAATGCCAAAGGTAGAATTGATTAGGTTCACCCGTTTTGAGCTTCTTGTTCTCTACATGATATACATCATTAACATTATCTAGAACATAAATACCTCCGATAGACGTAGCTTTACCATAAACCATGTCATTAAATGAAAAAGTACAACAATTGTCCTTAATCATAAAGGAAAAACCTTCCATATCAAGTACGGAAATGGAGATAATGTTCTTAGTTAGAGTTGGTACGAAATAACAATTATTCAAATACAACTCAAAACCACTAGCTAGAGTGAGTACATAAGTGCCTACGGATATAGCGGCTACTCTAGCTCCATTTCCCATGCGTAGGTCTACATCACCCTTGGCTAGTGCTCGCACGTCCCTCATGCCCTGTAAATGATTACAAAGATGAGAACCACATCCGGTATCTAATACCCAAGTGGAAGTGCAAGTATAGTTAATGTCTATCATATAGAGGGAAGTGAGGACAATACCTGACGGAGTCTCACTCTCGTCTTTCTTGTTCTTCAATTCCTTCAAATATTTGGGACAATTGCGCTTCCAATGTCCCTTGCCATTACAGTGATAGCAATCGGCGTCGGCATGTTTGTTAACCTTAGCCTTAGGTTTGCTATTCTCAATAGCTTTCCCTTTGTTCTTGTCTTTTCCATGTCTCTTGAATTTGGTCTTACCCTTGTTTTTACCCTTTTGAACCCCAAGGTTGAGATTCTTCATTTTCATGGAGAGCATGTCTCTCTTCTCACTCCCACTAGCCTCCATGTCCCTCTCTGCTTGGTTGAGGAGTGCATGAAGCTCTTGGAAACTCTTGTCCATGCCATGCATATTGTAGTTCACCCTAATTTGGGAGAACTTGGAGGGGAGTGAGTGAAGAATGCGACCGATCGCAAGCTTCTTGGGAATGCTACACCCTAGACGCTCTAGTGTGTCAATATGCTCAATCATCTTGAGCACATGAGGACCCACTTTTTGGCCCTTTTCTAGCTTACCCTCAAAGAATTTCATCATAGCCTCATATTGACGGATATCGGGTGATTGGGAAAAAGCCGTCGTAACCCTTGAGAATATCTCATATGCATTAAGGGTAATGTATTGAAGCTTGAGTTTTGGAGACATTGACCATATCAAGACATTCTTGATATCGTTGGATATCTTCAAATACTCCTCATAAGCGGTCCTTTGTGCCGGGGCGGCTCGAGGACCGGGTTCGTTGGGTGGTGGTTCGTTCAAGTAACGAAGGACGTTGTCGGACAACGCCGCACCTTTAATGGTAGACTCCCACTCGATGAAATTACTTCCATCGTCTTTCAAGATACATTTGTCCATAACGGACCTAAGCCAAGAATCCTTTCCGAGTTGAATGGTTGCATTAGTAGCCATAGCGAATTATAAACACTACAACAAAGTTTAGGAAATATTAACATTCATTGTTATATAATTTACTTGTAAAACAATTTTAACAAGTCACTCATATAATGACCTCTCACGAAATTATATAAGCGATTCCAAGATCCGTATCTAGATAAGAACTAACATCGCATGCAATCCTTATGTAAAAACGGTAAGTCATTACTTGACTAATTCTACCCTAGAACTCTCGGTCGACGGATTTCAACCAAATCCATCTCCTAGTCCCGAAATAACTTTTATTTCGTTGAGTCCAACCCAATCTTGGCATGTGATCTTATCACCCTATTTACCCTAGGTAAAAAGGGTCCACGTTGTGGTTGCCCTAATGAACAAGGGGTTCATAGGTGCTTTAATTGGTAAGGCTAAATCTCAATTCTTTCGATGCATGTGAGAGGTCTTGTCAATATTAGGTTACTAATCACTTATAAGTGAACTAAGTTGGTGATTACGTAAATTGGTGAATTGACAATCGATGAATAAAATGCATGATTGGCGATTTTGGCATGAGCGAAAATAAAGCAAGCATCAAACAAATAAATCCTAGTATGGCCATCTAGCTAATCTAATTAACTAGACTATTACAAAATCGGAAACCAACTCCTTGGTCCCTGGCCTCTTCAATGGAACACCACAAAAAGGCATCGTCTTTTGTCCACCGTCTTGTGTAATCTCCGTCTTCATAATAATAAAATACAAATGATACATAGCATTTCCTATTATAAATTTGTATGAATAAAACTATTAATTATTACAAACGGGCGATACGAGATCGCAATTAATTACAACCAAATCGATATTCCCTTACATTACGGGTAATACCGATTAAAAGACTAGGCCATACTAGGTACAATCTTGCAAAATAAATAATAAATGACATTCATTCATTCAACAACATTAAAATAAATAAAATGCTGTAAAAATCATGCCAAAATCGCCCCATAATTTATCAAGTTCATCCTAGCTCGGTTTTATGGAATTTATTGATTTTTAACCATTAAAAATCATTAATCAACACTTAATTCTCAATTAAGCTCAAACTAATTTTCCAAACCAATTTGGATTTTCAAGAATTAGTCTCCACCAATTTGAAAAATAAAAATTAGTTTGAATTGATTTTATTTGCTAATTTAATCGGTAAATGGTCAATTTTATGAAATAAATACAAATTAAATCATAAAACGTCCAAAATTAAAAATGAATAATTTTGTTCATTCTGGAACATTTCCAGGAACTCCAAAACAAAAACTTGTCCACAAATATTCTCGAATAAAATAGGAACAAATAAATGCATGTTTATCGATTCTTATCTCATAAAAAAACAATAAACATCCCAAAAGGACAAAATAAATTCCAAATATTTACACATATGTCCATCAACATATGAAGATATGTACACCCAAAAAAAACATGCCCAAAAACAACATGCAACTATTTTTAGTTAACTTTTAACATCAAATAGGCATAAAAACTCGGTTTTTAAGGCATAAATGATTATAAATTAGCAAATAAATTCCAAAAATTACCAAACTCGACCACAACCATTTTGAGGTCATTAGGTATGCATGTACCCAAAAATTTCGTGTGAAACTCCTTTTACACAAAATTTTCGGGTTTTTACAAAGTTATCATATAACCCGAAAAAATGTCAAAAATCGACATGCATGCAACAACAAAGCTCTGATACCACTTGAAGGGTTCGAAACCCACTAATTAGACTCCTCTAATTAGTTACTAAATTACTTGTTAATTTAGTAAATAAAGATCTAGTTACATGCATGACATCAAATGACAAAAACTAGATATAAGAAGAGATTTCCTTACATAAACAATGAGGAAATATTGGGCACAATAAGAAAACTCCTTTTCTTATTGTTCTTGAGCTAATAATAGTATGGATGATCCTCCAAAACCTTGAATCTCCAATGTAGAAGATCTCCTTTAAGTTGCACCAAGAATCAACCCAAATAATCACTAGTATTATTAACTAGATAATAGTAGTGATAAAACAATACTAATATTATTAATCTATTACTACTTTAGTAATGAAGATGAATACTAGTATTAGAGAGAGTTTTGGAGAGATGAGGTAAAAAGCCAAAAGCTCATGGATGCAAAATCAATTGGTGAGTTAAAAAGAGAACAAAGAGCCCCCTTTTTTTACTACCCCAAAACCGGCCACCCCACATGGGGAAGACTAAAATGCATTATTTTATTTGCATGCTTAAAGTCTAGTGTCTAGTGTCATTATTACTATTATTTATGCATGTAGTAAAAATAAGACCAACCACTATTGCCATTATTTTTACTAGTGTACCATACACATGTACATAAAATGGGTCCATCTTATTTTGTCATTTGTCATACAAATGCAATGTGTGACATGATCAATTATCCCTATAATTGATCACATCAAATAATATACTCTTAACTCTTTAAGTAGTACATTACTATTATATCTATATATAATAGGTCCCATAATAATAATAATAATCAATTAGCTAAATTTACAACTCCTTGTAAATATATTAACGGCTAATTACCACTATCCATAAAAGCATACAAAACCTCAACTAATTTGGTAATTAACGTTTAAATACCAAATTAGGTCTTATTTAATCGTATTAAAATAAGACGTAAAATTTATTCAGTCAATTATCGTATAATAGACTAATAAACTTAATCGGACAGAGTTCCAAACTCTATCTCCAATAAATAACTCTCATTACGAAACATATATCAAATATATACGCAAGGTGCTAATTAACTGTATCAGATACAAATAATTAGTCTTCTATTTGGGTCTCATCCTATAGGTGTGACCGAAAGGGATCAGTTGATCACCGCCGTCATACGACAATAACGTCTAACTCTAGTCAGCTGAGCGTTACCGATTTACGTTAATCAACTGACGTGGAGTATCAATGTACTAATTATCCCAAGTATATTCCGCTCATGAGATTTAATATATCAATGCACTATTGTGGAGGACACTCGCTCCAACAAGTAGGCCTTAAGTATTTCGTTCATTAGCCTCATGAATGTGCTTGGAGCGTTGGTGAGACCAAATGGCATGACCGTCCACTCATAGAGTCCATGCTTGGTTTTGAAAGCGGTCTTCCATTCATCTCCTTCCCTCATTCTGATCTGATGGTACCCACTTCTTAGATCAATTTTGGAGAAGACCACTGCCCCATGAAGCTCGTCCAACATATCATCTAACCTTGGAATAGGAAATCTATACTTGATGGTGATGTTGTTAACGGCTCTACTATCTACACACATTCTCCAAGTCCCATCTTTCTTAGGTACTAAAAGGACTGGAACAGCACAAGGACTAAGGCTCTCCCGCACATACCCTCGACTCATTAACTCATCAATTTGCCTTTGTAATTCCTTAGTCTCCTCCGGATTACACCTATATGTTGCCTTGTTGGGTAAGGCTGCTCCTGGAATGAGATCGATTTGGTGTTCTATACCTCTAATAGGTGGTAAACCAACGGGTAATTCTTCGGGGAAGACGTCCTTAAACTCGTGTAACAACTCCTCAAATGGCTTTCCTCCAAGACCATTCTCAACTACTACGGGTTCCTCTCTAGCCACCATGACAAAGACACGCTCCCCCCCTTGTAAAGCCTGTTCTACTTCACTCTCACTCGCAAAGATGGTAAGGTTAGGCTTCTTGGTTTGGTTGGAGGTCATAGCTCTAACAGCTTGGGGAGTCATAGGTTTTAGAATGATTTTCTTTCCCTTATCCCTCAACTCGTATTCATTTTTTCTCCCATGGTGTACCACATCCCTATCAAACTGCCAAGGACGCCCCAAAAGTATATGACAAGCATCCATAGGGATAACATCACAAAGAACTTCATCGACATAAGACCCCATAGTTAAACCTACTCTTACTTGTTTTGTGACTTTTATTTTGTTTCCATCATCTAACCAATGTAATGCATACGGTCTAGGGTGATTAGTAGTGGTTAGACCCAACTTAGTTACCATTTCAGTAGAGGCAACATTCGTACAACTACCTCCATCAATAATCAAACTACACCATTTGGTATTAACTAGACACTTAGTGTGAAAGAGTTGATCTCTTTGTTCGGTGTTGTGTGGGATGGGTTTAGCATGAAGTGTACGTAGTACTAAAATATTACCATATGTTGGGAGTTCATAGTCCTTTCCTTCTTCCTCCTTTTCTTCCAAGTAGACTTCAGGACCAGTTACACCATTGGACTTAGAAAGCTCGCTCACTTTGTCCACCGGTTCTCTCCTTAGGTTTTCCAAGAAGCTAGAGTCTTCAAAGCTTACAACTCCTGCCATGCTTTACGTCTAATGGATGACCAAAGCTCTGATACCACTAATGATGTGAGTTGATATGAACTTTAAAACAAGAATGTGAAGTAGGATTAGTATTCTGAAATGGAACGTAAACAAGTAACCAAAACAGAATGAAAGGATAGTTTTAAGGATGAATAAACCGTAACCAAGGATAGTATGCTAGGTGAAGTAGACCTATACTCCAACAAAGCGGGTGCTAAATCAAACACGCGATTGAAGTAGCGAGTTTAGAGCTTGTAACGCGACTTACTCTAGACTTTGTCTTGTAAACAACAAGGACGTAAAAGAAAGCTTAGCTTTACTCAGGTTTTTGATATGAAAATTGGATGTCTTATTCATTCAACTAGATGGCTATATATAGCCTACAAAAGGACCCTTAAACCGGCTGGTTAAGGTGACAAAAACAAAGTTACAACTATGTGAACATGGAGCAAATAACAAAGCTAGGAGCTAATAACAAAGTAATGTAAACATGGAGCTAATAACAAAGCTTGAACAAGGAGTAATGAGCCGCGGCACTTTGTGTGAACATGGAGCCAAAACCAAAGCTTGAGGATGTGCACACTATGTGAACATAACCATGGGGTGAACCCAAGTTAATGCCTTCAATTTACCTTGACTTCTTTGCTCTTTTATTCGTCCCCATACGAGCTAACTTAATACTTGGAGGAGGCGCACTACTAGGCTGGTAGGAGGTGCTAATGTGGCTTGATTAGAACTATTAGGAGCTAGTGTTACTTCATTGAATTCTTTAGCCTCTTCATTCGGATCAAGTTGAGCAAGGTGGCGCTGGTCTGTCCGGTGGCCTCGTGGGATGGGTTGTGAGGGTTTGAGTCTTGATCGATGTCCCGATTGGGTATTCGGTACGGCCTACGTAACGTCCGAAAAGCCGGTCTTCCGGTTACTACGGTGGTATACGGCGACAAAAATCTCGAGCTTCTCGGAAAACGGGGTAGCGTGTAAATCGACCTCGATGTCGCAACAATATTGTTGGCCTGCTATGCTGAGTGAGGACCTTGGGAATCATTTTCGTTTTTTTGAAATGATCTCCCTTGGAACAACACCTCTCTGAACGGGTTTGCTTTACGTCGGTGATGAGAGAGAGGCGTGTCCCGCTTTTTGATGGGCTTGTGTCATGTGTTCACCGTGTGGTGTGTTGCAGGGGGTTGAGTCTTTGATCGTTGTCCCGATTGGCTATGCGGTACGGTCTACGTAACGTCCGAAAAGCCGGTCTTCCGGTTACTACGGTGGTGGAAGGTGACGAAATCCCCGAGCTTCTCGGACCACGGGCAGGTTGGCAAGGGATGAGTCCTCGAGCTTGATAAATCCGACACCCGGGCTTCCGGAATATCCGGTTTAGACGGGACGAAATCTTGAGCCGGCCGGAACACGGGGGTGTTGTAAGAGACGAGTCTTGATCGTTGTCCCGATTGGGTATGCGGTACGTCCTACGTAACGTCCGGAAAGCCGATCTTTCGGTTACTACGGTGGTAGACGGCGATGAGTCTCGAGCTTCCCCTCCCCACCTTCGATGTGATGTATCCGAGCGAGTTTGTTGCCTTCGAGTGGTTCTCCTACATCCCTTAATAAAATCCGGCCAAATGTCCCTAATCCGAAGTCCCTTAAGGAGAGGCGTTACCCAGTCTCATTTCGTGCCTAGTTGTGCTTTGGTGGGGTGTGCTCTCCTCGCCCACCTTCGATGTGATGTATCTGAGCGAGTTTGTTGCCTTCGAGTGGTTCTCCTACATCCCTTAATAAAATCCGGCCAAATGTCCCTAATCCGAAGTCCCTTGAGGAGAGGCGTTACCC
>OY288243.1:32893677-32911177 GCA_958450325.1 Agrostemma githago | reverse complement strand
GATGTTTGAAACTTGAATATTGAATGAGCGGAAGAATTTCCGGGAGTTTTGAAAAAAACGGAATTCCGAAAACCAAGATTAGAATTTTGAAAAATTCAGAAAATCGAGATGGTGTTGGAAATTCACGGATTAAAATGGGCAGCATGCCGACTAGAGAAAAAGGATATTTTGAGTCAAATCAGTTGATCCTAAATTTCGGCGGCATTCCGAGTTTTGAAAATTGGATATTTTGAAAAGACGGGTCCCGAAACGGACAGCATTTCGGGTTTTTCAAAATTTGGGTGTTCTTGGAAAGATGCATTTTTTGAAATGACGGTTTTTGAAAAAATGACACGGAAACCAAGTAGCACGTAGTCAAACAAGCATTATAACGACGCTTATGTATGCTTTACACTAAGTCTCGGTCAGTCGCAATAGGGTCTATACCAACAAAGATCGCATTCTCACGAAACGGGACGGACTTCCTAGCCAATTTTGAACTAGAACCTGCCGTAAAACCCCGGTGAGTTCCGCCATCGAAGTCTTTAGCGCACCCATGTAGGAATGCACCGTGGTATAGTGGGACGTCGGTCACAAGTAACCGGCCCGGGCAAAATTTGGGTTATGCATGAACCATTAAACTAATGCACACACACTAATATTCGAACGATTTCTCTTCGAGTCTCACCCTAGGAACCCCGATGCCATGTAGTACATCAGGTATCCCCAGCGGAGTCGCCAAATTGTGGACATGACGTAGGTCCACCCCGACGCGGCCACGCGCGGGTTTGGGTAGGCGAATGAATCTCGTGGTGAGATTGTTCTCGGATTCGAAATTTAAGTCAAAATGGAGTCGCCACCGAATTTTGTGGTTATTCGGAACCATACGAGCCCACTCTATGTCGTCATGGGCTATACACAAAGTAAGCCCACTTCGATTTCAGAGTTCATTGGGCTCGTCCCTTTGCATTGCAATATCGATACCGTTTAAACCGGCTTTCGTATATAGAATGACTCTCGTGCGCCAAGGGTTTCGGACATCCGGAAACCAAAGGTTCTGAGTAAGGGGTGAGGGTACGTGTTGGGAAGCCCACTAAGGACACCCAACCCCGCCCGCACATGGCGGCCTCTACTAAGACATCGTTCGTGTTCGTGTGCGCGCGCTAGTAAAATGACTAAATGATATGCAAACAGCGTTTTCGGGCTAAGCATGCGAGTTGTTGATTAACTACGTCATTTAATGCATCTTGATTCACGTCAAAGTGGTTTAGCATGCGAGGTTCGTTTATAAAGCGTAAAAGCAAGTAAATAAACAAAGCTCAAAAGTAAAATAAAAAACGTACAAATTACACGGGCGGAAATACAACCCGGAATTCACAATACAACATTACGTAAAAGTAATAAAAATAATGTGATATAATTAAAGGGACGGACCCGTATGTAAGTTAGACCGCGAAATGTGTAGATGGACTAACCTCGATTAAATACGCATTATGTCGCATATTAAACGAAGGACGGGAACATGAGACTGGGGCATATTGCTAGCCTAATCTCACGTCACGTAGCCTTGTCCCGACTTATCATGTCAAAGGTTGGTCAAAGTCGTTCTACGTGTCGTGTTGTGCATGGTTTTGACAATAGGTTAGTCACGTGATAGTCTTTACACGTGATGACTAATGTCGATAAAAAAAAAGGCGAGGCTTGAAAGGTGTGTCAAGGCCCTCGGTTATGGGGCTACAGGACTCACTCGGTCGAGTCATGGCCTGACTCGGTCGAGTGCGTCCTAAAAGGAGCTTCTGCCCACAGTTTGGGGTGCTACTCGATCGAGTAGCAGGAGTACTCGGTCGAGTGGCACCTGTACGAGTTGTGACTCGTGATTTATGTGTTTTAAACTTGAAGGTTGGCCGAATTGAATCAAAATATTGACGAATTTAGATTTAATTCGGTTTGCCGCGATAAACGTGAGTTTTAGAAGATGAGTTCACGTGATTGGCTTTACACGTGTCGACTAAGAGTCGTAAAAAAAGAGACGAGGCTTAAATGTTGCATCCAAGCCCTCGGTTTTCTGGGCTACAGGATCCACTCGGTCGAGTCATGGCCTGACTCGGTCGAGTGTATCCTTGGGAAGTAGTCTGCCCGGTTTTATGGGCACTACTCGATCGAGTGGACTATGCACTCGGTCGAGTAGTCCCTGTACGAGTGTTAACTCGTTTCATTTTTGGGGTTGAAAACGACGGTCGGTCGAATTAAATACGAATATCGCTTGATTCGAATTTAACTCGACCTCCGGTACTATAATCGTGTACATATACGATTAATAATACCGTTGTCGGGATTTTATGAAATGTTTGTATTAGAAAACTTGAATTAGTAACGAAATGCTTCCCTCTACGTCACGACATCGAAACTAATCCTTTCGGTTTATATGATGTCGGTTTTCGTGTCAATGGGTTCCGCACTAATTAAAATGGGATCGAATGCGTTCAACTACGATTAGTCGCGATCACGTCACGCCTTTGAGCACATTGGGGCGGGGCTCCTCGAAAGGGCTCCACCTCCGTCGTTGCTCGTAAAAGGATTAGACGGACTTTAGGTGACAATTGTAGTCAAACGCATCCGAAACCGAAGAATTTGGTAATACTATATATATATACGCGGTATGATTATAATGTTAGCAACGAAAATGTAAAAGTTAGTATGCAAGAAAAAGTAAAATGTTAGAGTGTTAGATGTTAGGATTACGATACTAGTAAAAGTACAAAATAAACGATACAAAAAACATAAGCGTAAATAACAAGGATAGAAACGGGGTTTGGGACACCCTCAACATACATGCTTAGTAAGGACCTCGGAAATGGGCTCGCGAATAGTGACGGGACTATGGAGTATCGAGGATGTATGTAAGTTATGGTGTGTGTGTGTGTGTTGTCGGTTTATCGAGGGACAAGGGACTCGATTTTTTGTGTATAGGGCTTAGGGTTGCTAAGGCTTGTAGTGTAGAAAATGTGACTGAAATGTGAGGTGAATATGGGGTAAAAATGGATGTGTAAGTGTTGGTAAAAGTTGTAAAAGTTGTGAGGGTCATGGGGTATTTATAGGAGAAACCCCACGACCTAGGGTCACTCGATCGAGTGCCCTAGTGCACTCGGTCGAGTGCCTTTAGGAATGAATCTGGTCCGGTTTTTTGACGCTCCACTCGACCGAGTGGTCAATCCACTCGACCGAGTGGATCAAGCAAATCGAGACAAAATAGGAAGGAATTGATATTGTTTGTTTTGATTGATTTTTGAATTTGGATTTGCGCGCCAGCTGAACCTGGCTGATTTATGAGACGGTTTCGTCTTTGACCGGGTTTTGACCCGGTCGCTAAAAGACGGGAATTATTTTTGGTGTCGGTTTTGACCCAAATTAGTCTCATTTTGCTCGGAACGACCCACTGGGCCTGAATTTGAGGTCAAACAAAAGCTTCGTCGAATGAGGCCCGAGTGGTCTCTCAAAGTAAAGGAAGAAGTCGACAAACAATTCAAAGCCGGCTTCATACAAGTGTCCGAATATCCGGACTGGGTCGCAAACATCGTGCCGGTTCCTAAAAAGGACGGTAAGGTGCGGGTATGCGTAGACTTTCGGGATCTTAACAAAGTTGTAAAAGTTGTGAGGGTCATGGGGTATTTATAGGAGAAACCCCACGACCTAGGGTCACTCGATCGAGTGCCCTAGTGCACTCGGTCGAGTGCCTTTAGGAATGAATCTGGTCCGGTTTTTTGACGCTCCACTCGACCGAGTGGTCAATCCACTCGACCGAGTGGATCAAGCAAATCGAGACAAAATAGGAAGGAATTGATATTGTTTGTTTTGATTGATTTTTGAATTTGGATTTGCGCGCCAGCTGAACCTGGCTGATTTATGAGACGGTTTCGTCTTTGACCGGGTTTTGACCCGGTCGCTAAAAGACGGGAATTATTTTTGGTGTCGGTTTTGACCCAAATTAGTCTCATTTTGCTCGGAACGACCCACTGGGCCTGAATTTGAGGTCTGTTTTGTGAGATTATTACTCCGCTAAAAGTCCATGTCAGATATTATTGATTTCGGGCCCAAATCCGAGCATACTAAGTCACGTTTGCGTCCGATCATCATCGGGTGTTTGTCGGGAACTGCTATAGACACTAGCAGGCAAAATGCGGGTGTCTACAGAGCCCCCACTCTGACTGAGGCTTGGACAAGGCGAAAGTCAGAGTAGCCACCAGGCCAATCGCAGATTACGACCTGGCAGCCTTCCGGTCGGGTCGTTTATAGTCCAGTAGACTTGCGTGAAGGGCTCGCCAGCCATAAGCAGAGGGTCATACCTGTCCTGCCGATGATAGCTCCGCGGGGAGTCAGACTTGTTGCATAAGTCCTAGGCGCGCCTATATGTGGGCCCATCCTGTATCATTTCGGGAAAAATGCCGTCTCGGGCGTTCCGCTGGGGAAATATGTGAGCTGTACGGGCCTGCTTTTGAGGCCTTGAGTCGTGCCTGACCTGATGATGATGCTCCGTGGGGAGTGAAACTTGCCTTTTGGGGCGTAGGTGTACCCGTATGCCGACACATCGCGTCTTGGATGTAGCATACCGGGGAAAGTTGACTCTGTTGGGGAATAAAACTTGTGCTTGGAGGTGTAGGAGTACCCGTATGCTGATACATCACATTTTGGATGTAGCGTTCCAGGAAAACACCGACTCACGCTGGGGAGTAAAGTAGCTGCGCGGGGACTTGCTTCTGAAGTCTTGGGGTGTACCTGATAAATTGCATGTAACACATAGGCAAAACACCGACTTGTGCTGGGGAAGAAAGCACTGGATTTTGAAAAAAAGTTGAAATTTTTGAAGAAGGAATTTTTAGAAAGAATTTAGGAAAGCTCAGGATAACTAGATTCCTATTCTGGGTTCAAGTCAGGCCTGCACATGTTGGGGCCCAATTTACTGAGGAGGCAGGGTTAGTCAGGTTATTGCCAGGCTTCCATATTATAAATACAGGTTTCCTGCTTCAGCTTTCTGCACCTCAAATCAAAACCCTTCTCTTCTCTAAAAAGAATCTCTCAGTCTTTTTAAGAAATCAAGTTCCTGCCATGGGTATCGAGCATCTCACTTCAATGCTTTTTGCCTGGTCCCAACACTTTCGGGATGACGACAGGATTCAGCTGACCCAAATGGGGATTACCAGCCTATTCCCTCTTAGGCGTCTGGTGCCTGATGTGCATTTTCTAGATGCTTGTTTGGCGCTTTGGGACACTACCCACCACGTCTTCGCGTTCCCGCGGGGGGAGATATGCCCTCTTCCCGAGGAGATCGCAGCCATCGGCGGTTGGAGCCCTGTTGCTCGCCCTGCCATTCCTCCGTTCTACCCGGACCCGAGGAGGAGACTGAGGGATTTCTTGGGTCTGTCTCATGCTGAGACAGATCGAATGGTGCGGGGAGATACCGTCTCCCTTTTCGACTTGGCTGACAAGTTCATGAATAGCCAGGATGTAAGGGCTACGCCTTCTCACCGGCGTAGGGCCTTCGCGTTTTGCATGCTGCACCGCTATGTCTTCGAGGGGTTGATGGATGCTGACTCATGCGTGGGTCAAATCAGGCTGATTGGAGTGGTTGACCAGATGGAGACTGGTCACAGCCCTGCTTGGCTAGCCACGGGAGAACTCATCATGGGTCTGGATGCTAGACGACTGGACCCAACCCGACAACTGACGGGGAGCACCCTTATTCTGCAGGTAAACGCCTTTCGATTTTTTTAATTTTGCTTCGCGCGATTTTTTTGTTTTTTGTTTCGCGGCTTCTTGAAGTCCGTAAGCCACTCGATCGAGTGGACCTACCACTCGATCGAGTGGCGTCTGCAAAGTGTTTCTGCCGGCCTGTGAAGGGCTTACTCGATCGAGTCAGAGGGTGTACTCGATCGAGTGTCATACCTGGTAGGCTTCTGGTTGTCTTAGAGAGTCTTACTCGATCGAGTCAGGTGGTGTACTCGATCGAGTGTCATACCTGACGAGCTTCTGGTTGTCTTAGAGAGCCTCACTCGATCGAGTCAGAGGGTGCACTCGATCGAGTGGGCTGTAGCGAACCATTCCGTTACTCATGAGTTGCGTGTACACGTCTGCAGGTTTGGTTGTCGGAGCGCTTGTCGATCATAGAGCCTCCTCCGAGCGTTCCAAACTACCGTAACAACCAACTCAGTTCCAGGGGGCGCAAGATAAGTTCGAATCACCATATAAATCGAGCTTACTGGGATGAGGAATTGGTGTTCCATGGTGGCCCGTTGATTAGGTGGACGGTTGCTTGGTGGTTCCTTTCCAAGCTGATGGGATTGGCCAAGAGGGACCAAGCTCGTTATCTCGTGATCCTGTCCCTTGACTGGACAGTTCACATCTACCCGGACCGCATTCTGAGGCAGTTCGGTTCGTCTCAGCGCATTCCTGAGACTGAAGCCATCATTAGCGTCTCGCTCCAACTGACGGACGCTATGTGCGACACCTGGTTGCAGAGGTGGTTCACCCGTCCTACATGGACTATTCCCAACCCTTGCCAATCTGCTTGGGTTTCTCGAGCCTACGAGAAATGGACTTCTGAGGAGTCCGAGGAGGCTCGCAAAGCTCTGAAGGTCGATGAGGCCTTCGAATTGGTCCGCCGGGAGACGGTAAAGGACAATAGGGGATTCTACGATGAGGGAGAGACCCCTGCTACCTTAGTCCGATTAGAGTCGGGTCTTAAGTCACATACTAAGACTCGAGCTAAAGATGCCGGTGTTAGTGGCACGCGGGGGCGGCAAAGCCCCCAGACTGACTTGGAGCGGCGACTTGGGCCAAGGCTGGCGGCCCGGGACCGACTAGGTCCGCGTGACCGGCTCCCTGAGCCCGTAAGGGCTCGACTTGGGCCAATCGAGGTGGATGAGGACTCAAGTTCCAAGAAGCGAGTCCGAGCTAAAGAGGTTCCTGTGGTGATTCGGGAACGCTCTCCTCCGCGTCGTCGTCAGTGGACGGCCAAGGAGGCCAAGGACAAAGGGAAGGGCAAGATGCCCTGAATACCGAGTCCTTAGTTCTATTATTTAAATATTACTATTATTTTTGTCGTGTGTTTTTTTTTGTAGTTTTTTTTTTTTTGGATTCCTGCACTTGTAATTTTCCCAAGCTTTTTGGGATTTTTTTGTGATAAATAAGGGGAAGTTTATTATTAAAACCGTTCCTGTCTTTTCTCGATTGCATTGGTTGTGCCCTTTTGAGGAGCTGCCTACGTATCCGCAATTAGCAGAATCAAACCAAACGTAGTTCAGGCTTAGGAAATTGCAATCTCGAATTACACCAAGACTATTGGTTCAAGATGTTTTGCGACAGTAGAATAAATAATTCTAGCTCACTGACTTGCTTTTTGTAAAATAAATGATTTTGATAAAAATTGCTAATGACATTGAGAAATGGCTAAGGGTAGTAACGCTTTAGCTGGTCCAGGTTGGTTGGGTTGACAAACTCATTCCCGTCCAGGTCCGTCAGCATTACTGCTCCGCCTGATAGGATCTTCTTCACCAGATATGGCCCAGTCCAGTTGGGTTTGAATTTTCCCCTTGGGTCAACCGGTAGTAGTGCCCGAATAGACTTAAGGACTAGATCCCCTTCTTTAATGTTCCTGGGCCTTACTCGCTTGTTGAAGGCCCGTTGGATCCTTTTTTGGTAGATTTGGATATTGTTGAGGGCACGAGACCGTCGCTCGTCTAGTAAGACCAGTGAGTCATATCGTGCTCGTACCCAGTCAGCTTCGGGTACTTGGCTTTCTAGCAGAATTCTGAGGGACGGTACCTCCAACTCGACGGGCTGGACTGCCTCCATCCCGTAGGTTAGGTAGTATGGTGTCGCTCCGGTTGCGGTGCGAATTGACGTCCGGTACCCCCATAGGGCAAAAGGTATTTTGTCGGGCCAGTCCCGATAATTATCAGCCATCTTTTTGAGTATGGTGACAATCGTTTTATTGGCTGCCTCTACCGCTCCATTGGTTTGGGGACGGTAGGGCGAGGATGTGTGCCTTTGAATTTTATATTTGGCCAGCAGGGCCGCGGTCTCAGCTTGGAAATGAGTTCCATGATCACTGATAAATTCATGCGGGATTCCATACCGGCATATTATCTTGTTCTGGATAAATTTGGCAACATGTTTAGCGTTGAGGATGCGATATGATTCAGCTTCGACCCATTTGGTGAAATAGTCGATAGCCACCAAAATGAAGCAGTGTCCACCAGTACCGGAGGGATTCACCTTCCCGATTATGTCGATACCCCAGGTTGAGAACGGCCAGGGTGACGTCATGGTATAGAGCAGAGATGGCGGCACATGCTGCACATTGCCAAAGATTTGACAGTTATGGCAATGTTTGACATATAACTGGCAGTCGGCCTCCATGGTGTTCCAGTAATACCCGAGCCTCATGATTTTTCGGACCAGCATGTGAGCATTCATGTGTGGACCGTTTTCGCCATCATGTACTTCGGCCATTACCTTCTCGGCCTTATACTTGTCAACACAAAGGAGAAGAGCCCCTTGTGCCGTCTTTTTGTACAGTTGCCCGTCATCAGTACGGATGAACTGGGTGGCTAGCCTCCGTAGGGCTTTCTTGGCTCGGCTTTCTGTCCCGGGGGGATACTCTCCGTTGGTCAGGTATGTTAACACGGCTTGGTACCATGGTTCGGGATCGGTTATCTCGATGTCTTCAATGTCATAGACGTATGCCGGCTCGGACCGTCTTTCGACGCAAATTGGCATACTGGTCACATGGTCGGGAATGTTCAGTAAAGATGCTAATTTTGAGAGTGCATCTGCAAACTGATTTTCTTCCCGAGGCAGGTATATGTATTCTACCTTTTGGAATTGTTTCTCGAGATCCCTTACTCGTGCCTGGTAGGCCACGAGATTGGCATTCCGAGTCTTCCATTTTTGAAGTGCTTGGTTAATGACCAAGGATGAGTCGCCATGTACCCGGAGATTTGTGATCCCTAGGTTGGCGGCGGCTTGTAGCCCATAAATGCATGCTTCGTATTCTGCTGCATTGTTAGTGACGTCAAAGTCCAGTTTGATGGAGACGGGAGTATGCTCCCCTCTTGGTGAAATTAGGAGGACCCCGACTCCGAACCCTCGAAAATTAGATGCTCCGTCGAAGTATAAATCCCATGTTTCGGCATCGGTATGGAAGATATCTTCGTCTGGGAAGGACCAGGTGTCGGTGTGTCCTTCCTCGGTTACCGGGCTGTCGGCGAGGAATTCTGCTACTATTCGCCCCTTAATAGCTTTTAAAGGTACAAATTTTAGGTCGAACTCTGCCAACATTAGAGTCCATCTTGAAATCCGGCCGTTAAGGATAGGTTTCTCGAAGAGGTATTTGATCGGGTCCATCCTGGATAGCACATGGACCTCATAGCTGAGCATATAATGTCGGAGCTTTTTAGTGGCCCAGACCAGAGCCACACATGTCTTCTCGAGCATGGTATATTTGCACTCATACTCTAAAAACTTCTTACTGATGTAATAGATGGCTCGTTCTTCGGAGTCGACTGTCTGAGCCAGCATAGCCCCCATGGCTGTCTCGGTCGTTGTTAGGTATAGCGACAGAGGCAAACCGGATTGAGGTGGCATTAAAACTGGCGGAGCAGACAGAATTTCCTTGATTTTGTCGAAAGCAGCTTGGCATTTGTCATCCCATAGTACTCGTTCCCCTATTTTCAGTTTCTTGAAAATTGGTTCACATACCATGGTTAGCTTGGAAATGAATCGAATAATGTACTGGACTTTCCCGAGAAATCCCCTTATTTCTTTTTCGGTTTTAGGAGCTTGCATCTCGGTAATGGCTTTGATTTTAGCTGGGTCGACTTCGATACCTCGTTGGCTAACGATATGACCCAGTAATTTGCCTGACGTTACCCCAAAACTGCATTTCTGAGGGTTTAGCCTCATGTTGTACTTGCGCAAACGGGTGAAAAATTTTCTTAGGGCGGTGATGTGACCGTCCCGTTCTTTGGATTTGACGATCATGTCGTCTACATAGACCTCTACCTCTTTATGCATCATGTCGTGTAGTAAAGTGGTAGCGGTCCTTTGGTATGTGGCCCCGGCATTAATGAGACCAAATGGCATGACGGTGTAGCAGTAAGTACCCCAAGGTGTAGTGAAGGTAGTCTTATTCATGTCTTCTTCCGCCATCTTGATTTGGTTATACCCGGCATACCCGTCCATGAATGACAGAAGGGCATGATCGGCCGTGTTATCCACCAGTATATCGATGTGTGGTAACGGAAAATCATCCTTCGGGCTTGCTTTGTTAAGATCCCGAAAGTCTACGCATACCCGCACCTTACCGTCCTTTTTAGGAACCGGCACGATGTTTGCGACCCAGTCCGGATATTCGGACACTTGTATGAAGCCGGCTTTGAATTGTTTGTCGACTTCTTCCTTTACTTTGAGAGACCACTCGGGCCTCATTCGACGAAGCTTTTGTTTGACCGGTTTGCACCCATCTTTGATAGGTATGTGGTGCTCGGCTATTTCCCGGTCTATCCCTGGCATGTCCTTGTAGGACCACGCGAAGACATCTTTGAATTCTTGGAGGAGGTCTATGAACTGTTGTTTCTCCTCGGGATCTGAGGATAACCCTATCTTAAGTATCTGAGGCTCTAAGGTTGTTCCCACGTTTATGGATTCGGTCTCTTCAATTACCGGATTCCGGGATTCCCTTTGCTCTAGTTGCTCGATCAGATGTGGAGGTAAGGGTACCTGTTCGTCGGATTTCTCAATGTCATAGCATAAATCATTTTTGAAAACAGGATTTAAAAGAGACAAGTCGTAAGCAGAACGGTTGTTATTATTAATTGAAAATTTGGAAAACAGCTCAAAGAGAGCAGCCATCTGATCATTGGTCAGAGGCGGAATTGGTAAAGCACTCGGGACAGACCCCGAGGTGCCAGCAGCAGGAATGATAGAAGGGAGGGGGGTTACAGGAGTGACTCTAGCACCGACTTCTCTAGACTCGACCTCAGACTCTGACTCAGACTCCGACTCAGACTCGGACTCGGACTCAGGCATGTCTCCCTCTCCGGCGACCAGCTTGTAGATCCTTCCTTGACTGTCAGTCCACTTGACAGTCTTCCTCCAGGCCCTTTTTCCCGTCTCGGAGCCAACATCCGAGATCAGCTTGGTCGGGTCAAACCTGTTGCTGCGGAGAATCAGGTTGACCAGGTCTTCCTTTGGAGTCGGGGCTACGGTATCTTCCCCGAAGAGTAGCCCCAGCGCGGGCTCGATATCGTCCGCTCCGTCGGACTGGGTGAGGGTGAACACCTCATCTGGGATGTAGTTGCAATCCCGGGCCATGTGGGTCCCGAGGTGCATTGTATTGGGTTGGTATAGTCCAACCTGGACAGCCCCGAATACGGGTGTGACGAAGTAGTCAGACAACCGTGGGCTATAAGGGCTCAAGTAGGTACCCTTCATAATGTTGCAGGCCTTTTCAATTCCTGCTCGGACAACGTTGTCCGGAGTGAGGGCATAGCCAAGGCCGAAGTGAGAGTCTTCGTCCTTAAGGACCTCGATGATCTTCCCAGCTGGAAGGTCGGGTCGAGAGGTAGCCCCCGGAAGGTACCCTAGGTTCTGGAGCATCGTGTCAATGCTCGTGGTGAAGTAAGGCCTAAAAAGGTACTCTTCCTCGATCATCCCCACAAAGTCGAACCCCCAGAGGTCCGTGCGGCCCGTGGCGTTACAGCTAGCCACGGTCATTGGGGTCGCCTCTAGAGTAATAATACCGTCGAGTAGAGGCATCTTGATCTTGCGGTGGAGGGTGGAGGATACAGCTTTCACCGCGTGAATCCACGGCCTTCCTAAGAGTAGGTTGAATGAGGAGGTGACATCAATCACCTGGAATTCAAGCTCCTTTTCTACTGGGCCTGTGATGATGGTTAGTTTTATGGCCCCAGCTACCGACTTTGGGCTCCCATCAAAGGCTTGGATGGTTTGAGCAGTCGGGATATAGTCAGCCTCGGTAATGCCGAGGGCTTTGGCGGTCCTTAGAGGAAGGACATTCACGGCCGACCCGTCGTCAACTAGGGTCATCGGGAGGTACTTCCCCCGGCAAATCACCGTGATGTAAAGGGCTAGGTTGTGGGAGGTCCCGAATGGCGGTAGATCGGCTTCGGAAAATGTGATCATTGGGCCTCCTACTTTGGTCTTACCCTTTAGGTGGGGTAGGACTGTGGCTACCATTTCAGCGGGTGTAGCCAGAGAGTCGATCTTGACTTGATCGAGAGCCTTTGTAAGTGCCTCTCGATGTTCTTGAGAGCTAACAAGGAGTTGCCATATAGTGAGGTCAACTCGGGTTCTCTTCAATTGTTTCACGACGGCTGTTTCGGCGGTCGGCTCTTCAGGGGCGACTTCCATCCCGAGTGGATCGGTGATGGTTGTCGGGGTAGGGGTGTCCCTAGTGCTTGTGGCTAAGTAGGGACGACCAAGGTTGTTGCTGGCTAGGACTCGAGTTTTGACCTCTCGAATCTGTTCAAGGGTGATGGGAATGGCTTCCCCTTTAGCGAGGTAGATATCATCTTCGTCGTCAAACCAGATCCCGTTCACTTGCGGGACGTAGGGGGAGATAAGGTGAGAGCAGTCGATCACCTCCCCGGCAAAAATGGCATGGGAGCTGAAAGGGTTCTCCTTGTTGCTGGGCTTATCTCCGGGTAGCGGGATTTTTCCGCTTTCAATCAGGTCCTGGATCAAGTGTTTGAGCTTCCAACACTTCTCGGTATCGTGCCCATTGCCTCGGTGGTATTGGCAGTAGGCCTGGGCATTGTAGTTCTTGGAGCGTCGCTCGACCGGAACTTCAGGAGTTGGGCCTATCGGTTGGATTAAGCCTTTGGAGGATAGCCTTTGTAAGGCATAAGTATAGGTAGTACCTATATCAGTGAAAACCCGAGGTGGGGTGTTCTTCTTGGACGGGGCATCTAGTAGATTGACCGCGTCAAAGATGCTGCGGGTTGCAGCCTGGGGCTTAGTGGTGGATGAAGAGGCCCCTTGGTATCCTTTGCTAGCAGCCTTGGTGAGGCTTTCTAGTCTTAGGTCATCTTCGATCCTCATACCCATTTCAGTAAGGGTGGTGAAATTGGGTATGACTGCGTACCGGAGGTGAACCCGGTATGAAGGGAGGAGGTTCTTGACAAAAGCCTCCACTAAGGTCTTCTCGTTGGGCTTATCGACCAACTTCACGCTCTCGGCCCTCCAGCGCTGAAGGTATTTAGTGAAACCTTCTTTTGGCTCTTGGGCCATGACCTCCAGAGATCGCATTGTGGTTTGGATCTCGGTGTTGTCAGCATAGTTCCGAGCGAACTCGGTAGCCACATCATCCCATGTAGGGTATTTTTTCGGGTCTAGCCTATAGTACCAGGCCCGTGGGTGCTTCTCAAGGGATGCAGCGAAGAGGTTCTTGAACATGGATGAGTCCACTCCCTTGATGGCCATAAATTCCTTGAAGGCCCGCACATGTAGTAACGGGTCCTCAGTTCCCTCGAACATGGGCAAACCTGTGAGGTTCAGGTTTGCGGGCAGCTTGTCACTCACCGTGGAGTACTCTCGGCTATTCTCCCGGTGGATATTGTTACTCCCAGTCAAATGGACTTGTTCTTCTAGCCGGCGCACTGCGCTGACCAGTTCAGTTATGGGCCCAGTAGTCCCGACATTAGGGGTCCCTTGCTCCACCGTAGCTAGGCGAGCAACAATGGCCACCTGGCCAGCCCTCATTTCGGTCAGTTGGGCCTCGATGTTGGTCTGCTTCGCGACCATGGCGTCTAAAGCAGTTTGCAGACTGTTCAAAGTAGCCATCCTTCGAGCGTGTCTGGTTGCCGGTGGCCTGTCTGTAAGAACACCGCGTAATCAGAAACTGAACCCAGATCTCGGAAAAGGAAAGGAAAAGTACATCCCGAGCAACCCTAGGAAAGGAGACCAGAGACTCGAGAAAGACATCTAGACGGGTGACTCGATGGGTGGTATAACTTCCTTAGGATTTTGGCTTTGTGGGCCTAGTCCCGTTCGAAGGAAGGTCCACGTGAGACTTTTCCCCAGACTTTTGACTCGAGTGTATGGACGGACTTTCCTTTGTAGGGGTATGCCCTACGCGGGTCGGTCGTGCCTTGACTGATAAGGCGGACTCGGGAAAGGGGGGGAAACTCGTGATATAAGATCAGCGGAGTTTCGACGCTATAGACCTTCGACATACTATGCAAAGACCCGACACATGGCTAGACGGTAGGTCCTATAGTAAGGAAGGTTTACTAGGATAGTTGGATGTTTGAAACTTGAATATTGAATGAGCGGAAGAATTTCCGGGAGTTTTGAAAAAAACGGAATTCCGAAAACCAAGATTAGAATTTTGAAAAATTCAGAAAATCGAGATGGTGTTGGAAATTCACGGATTAAAATGGGCAGCATGCCGACTAGAGAAAAAGGATATTTTGAGTCAAATCAGTTGATCCTAAATTTCGGCGGCATTCCGAGTTTTGAAAATTGGATATTTTGAAAAGACGGGTCCCGAAACGGACAGCATTTCGGGTTTTTCAAAATTTGGGTGTTCTTGGAAAGATGCATTTTTTGAAATGACGGTTTTTGAAAAAATGACACGGAAACCAAGTAGCACGTAGTCAAACAAGCATTATAACGACGCTTATGTATGCTTTACACTAAGTCTCGGTCAGTCGCAATAGGGTCTATACCAACAAAGATCGCATTCTCACGAAACGGGACGGACTTCCTAGCCAATTTTGAACTAGAACCTGCCGTAAAACCCCGGTGAGTTCCGCCATCGAAGTCTTTAGCGCACCCATGTAGGAATGCACCGTGGTATAGTGGGACGTCGGTCACAAGTAACCGGCCCGGGCAAAATTTGGGTTATGCATGAACCATTAAACTAATGCACACACACTAATATTCGAACGATTTCTCTTCGAGTCTCACCCTAGGAACCCCGATGCCATGTAGTACATCAGGTATCCCCAGCGGAGTCGCCAAATTGTGGACATGACGTAGGTCCACCCCGACGCGGCCACGCGCGGGTTTGGGTAGGCGAATGAATCTCGTGGTGAGATTGTTCTCGGATTCGAAATTTAAGTCAAAATGGAGTCGCCACCGAATTTTGTGGTTATTCGGAACCATACGAGCCCACTCTATGTCGTCATGGGCTATACACAAAGTAAGCCCACTTCGATTTCAGAGTTCATTGGGCTCGTCCCTTTGCATTGCAATATCGATACCGTTTAAACCGGCTTTCGTATATAGAATGACTCTCGTGCGCCAAGGGTTTCGGACATCCGGAAACCAAAGGTTCTGAGTAAGGGGTGAGGGTACGTGTTGGGAAGCCCACTAAGGACACCCAACCCCGCCCGCACATGGCGGCCTCTACTAAGACATCGTTCGTGTTCGTGTGCGCGCGCTAGTAAAATGACTAAATGATATGCAAACAGCGTTTTCGGGCTAAGCATGCGAGTTGTTGATTAACTACGTCATTTAATGCATCTTGATTCACGTCAAAGTGGTTTAGCATGCGAGGTTCGTTTATAAAGCGTAAAAGCAAGTAAATAAACAAAGCTCAAAAGTAAAATAAAAAACGTACAAATTACACGGGCGGAAATACAACCCGGAATTCACAATACAACATTACGTAAAAGTAATAAAAATAATGTGATATAATTAAAGGGACGGACCCGTATGTAAGTTAGACCGCGAAATGTGTAGATGGACTAACCTCGATTAAATACGCATTATGTCGCATATTAAACGAAGGACGGGAACATGAGACTGGGGCATATTGCTAGCCTAATCTCACGTCACGTAGCCTTGTCCCGACTTATCATGTCAAAGGTTGGTCAAAGTCGTTCTACGTGTCGTGTTGTGCATGGTTTTGACAATAGGTTAGTCACGTGATAGTCTTTACACGTGATGACTAATGTCGATAAAAAAAAAGGCGAGGCTTGAAAGGTGTGTCAAGGCCCTCGGTTATGGGGCTACAGGACTCACTCGGTCGAGTCATGGCCTGACTCGGTCGAGTGCGTCCTAAAAGGAGCTTCTGCCCACAGTTTGGGGTGCTACTCGATCGAGTAGCAGGAGTACTCGGTCGAGTGGCACCTGTACGAGTTGTGACTCGTGATTTATGTGTTTTAAACTTGAAGGTTGGCCGAATTGAATCAAAATATTGACGAATTTAGATTTAATTCGGTTTGCCGCGATAAACGTGAGTTTTAGAAGATGAGTTCACGTGATTGGCTTTACACGTGTCGACTAAGAGTCGTAAAAAAAGAGACGAGGCTTAAATGTTGCATCCAAGCCCTCGGTTTTCTGGGCTACAGGATCCACTCGGTCGAGTCATGGCCTGACTCGGTCGAGTGTATCCTTGGGAAGTAGTCTGCCCGGTTTTATGGGCACTACTCGATCGAGTGGACTATGCACTCGGTCGAGTAGTCCCTGTACGAGTGTTAACTCGTTTCATTTTTGGGGTTGAAAACGACGGTCGGTCGAATTAAATACGAATATCGCTTGATTCGAATTTAACTCGACCTCCGGTACTATAATCGTGTACATATACGATTAATAATACCGTTGTCGGGATTTTATGAAATGTTTGTATTAGAAAACTTGAATTAGTAACGAAATGCTTCCCTCTACGTCACGACATCGAAACTAATCCTTTCGGTTTATATGATGTCGGTTTTCGTGTCAATGGGTTCCGCACTAATTAAAATGGGATCGAATGCGTTCAACTACGATTAGTCGCGATCACGTCATGCCTTTGAGCACATTGGGGCGGGGCTCCTCGAAAGGGCTCCACCTCCGTCGTTGCTCGTAAAAGGATTAGACGGACTTTAGGTGACAATTGTAGTCAAACGCATCCGAAACCGAAGAATTTGGTAATACTATATATATATATACGCGGTATGATTATAATGTTAGCAACGAAAATGTAAAAGTTAGTATGCAAGAAAAAGTAAAATGTTAGAGTGTTAGATGTTAGGATTACGATACTAGTAAAAGTACAAAATAAACGATACAAAAAACATAAGCGTAAATAACAAGGATAGAAACGGGGTTTGGGACACCCTCAACATACATGCTTAGTAAGGACCTCGGAAATGGGCTCGCGAATAGTGACGGGACTATGGAGTATCGAGGATGTATGTAAGTTATGGTGTGTGTGTGTGTGTGTGTTGTCGGTTTATCGAGGGACAAGGGACTCGGTTTTTTGTGTATAGGGCTTAGGGTTGCTAAGGCTTGTAGTGTAGAAAATGTGACTGAAATGTGAGGTGAATATGGGGTAAAAATGGATGTGTAAGTGTTGGTAAAAGTTGTAAAAGTTGTGAGGGTCATGGGGTATTTATAGGAGAAACCCCACGACCTAGGGTCACTCGATCGAGTGCCCTAGTGCACTCGGTCGAGTGCCTTTAGGAATGAATCTGGTCCGGTTTTTTGACGCTCCACTCGACCGAGTGGTCAATCC
>OY288243.1:32787477-32862477 GCA_958450325.1 Agrostemma githago | reverse complement strand
AGAAAATCCTTTTCGACAAGGTCAAATTTCGGTCTATTTAAAACTGCAAATTTCTACCCCTTTTCCATTTTGAAAACCTAGCCCGTGGGTGCTTTCAGGATTTCAAGGTTCAAAAATTTCAAAACTTTCAAAAATTTAAAAAACATTTTTCCCCAGCGCGAGTCATTTTTACTACCTACGTGTTGCATACATTTTATGTGACTTATACAGGTACGACTCAAACAGGGACATGCAACCCTCTAAAATCTCCCCAGCGGAAGCCCAAGGCGGCATTTTCCCCGGAATGGTACGGGATGAGCCCACATATAGGCGCACCCAGGACTTATGCTACAAGTCCGATTCCCCACGGAGTTATCATCATCAGCTCAGGTATGATTTCTAACTTATGGCTGGCGAGCCCTTCACGCGAGTCAAATGGACTATAAACGACCCGATCGGAAGTCTACCAGGTCTTAATTGACTTGGTAGCTACTCTGACTTTCGCCATGTCCAAGCCTCAGTCAGAGTGGGGGCTCTATAGACACCCGCATTTTGACTGCCAGGTGTCTATGGTAGTTTCCAAAAAAAACCCGATGATGATCGGACGCTAACGTGCTCTAACGCGCTCGAATACGGGCTCGAAATCAGTAATGTCCGGCATGGGCTTTTAACGGGATACAAATCTCACAAAACCAACCTCAAAACCAGGCCCATTGGGTCGTTCCGAGCAAAATGAGACTAATTTGGGTCAAAACCGACACCAAAAATAATTCCCGTCTTTTAGCGACCGGGTCAAAACTCGGTCAAGACAAACCCGGCACAAAAAGCGACCTGATACGTTCGAAATCAGCCAAGATCAGCCAAATCAACCCAAATTAATGCCAAATCAATCACAATCAATCAAGAGCAAATCAAGGCAATCACGCCCAAAATAACCCGAGTGAAGCCTCACAAAAATGGTCCAGGTGCATCCGCGAGGGCACTCGACGGAGTGCACCCGCGCCACTCGGTCGAGTGACCCATGTGTCGGGGCTCCCTATAAATACCCGTCAACCTTTGACACAAACACAACTTTTTCTCTACCTTTTTACCACCTTCAAAACTTCTTTTCACCCATCACATTTACAACTCTACACAACACATCCCTTTGAACTTGGCTTCAAAGTCACACACATACATACATATTCAAAATCCCGAGATCAAAACTCGTCAAAGACCGAGAGCAAAACTCGTTAAAATCCATCTCTACAAACCACATACACACCATAACTCCTCTACGTATCTCGACGCTCCCGTGACTGTGCCACCATTTGACGAGCCCTATTCCGAGAAGCAAAAGCACGTAGGTTGAGGGTGTAACATTCAATTTCATCACCTCTTTCTCCTTTCTCCTTTCTTTTCGATTATATATATTATTATTATTATTATTATACTAACATACTAACTTTTAATTTTATGTATACTAACATTTTATATTTTTGTACACTAACACCTAACATTTCGTTTATCGCATTTAACCGCTAACATCTTTTTCTATTCGTTTTCGTCACATTAACATTATATACCGTGTATACATATATTAGTATTAAAATTCGGATTTAACTCGTTTAACTACGACTATTGCCCAAAGTCCGTTTAATCCCTTTACGAGACGCAATAGTGGTGGCGCCCTTTCGAGGAGCACCGCCCTACGCACTCAAGGGCATAACGCGATCGTGATAGTACGTAGTTGAACGGGCTTAATTCCATTTTCAAGGATCGGTACAAAACCCGTTGACGCTAAACCGAGCATCGCATAATCCGTAAGGATTATTAAAGATGACGTAACGCGGAGGGAACCCATTTTGTCCCGGTCCAATTCAAAACGATTTTTATATCGTCTTTTCTAAAAATCTCCGATAATGGTCTCGTAATCATAATATACACATTATGAGTACCTAAGATCGAATTGAATATAAATCATGCCATATTTATATGTGATTTGATTAATTATCGATTTTAAAATACATAAAACGAGACGAGTTATACCTCGTACAGGTGCCACTCGACCGAGTACATAGGCTACTCGATCGAGTAGCACCCCAAATTATGGGCAGTAGCCTCTTCTAGGACGCACTCGACCGAGTCAGGCCATGACTCGACCGAGTGGGTCCTGTAGCCCAGAAATCCGAGAGCTTTAATGCTACATTCGAGCCTCGTCTTTTAAAAAGCAACTTAGTCGTCACGTGTAAAGTCAATCACGTGATCTATTTTTTCAAAATGCATATATATAACTTCACTTAAACAACTTTGATCGACGGTCTCACTATTAATCTTGCGTTGACGACTCCGTAGTCGCATCCAACGCATAATTAATTTAGGCTCCAATTTACCGACATGATAAGTTGGGACAAGGCATCGGGATTTGGGATCGGGCTAGCACCACGCCTAGGTCCTATATCCCCGTCCTTCGATTAATACATAAAACAATACGTATTTAATTGAAGTTCGTCCACCTACGCAAATTCACGGTCTAGTTTATACACGGGTCCGTTTCTAACTATTGCTTATCATTTTGGCTATATATATTTCGATTATTCTACTTTATTGCTCGTTGTATTGTGAATTCCGGGTTGTATTCCGCTCGTGTAACTTGTAATCGATTTATTATTGCTTTTGCTTTATTTATTTACGTTTTATCGTTTATAAATGAACCCTCGCATGCTAAATCACTTCGACAATAAATTAGATGCATTAAATTGACGTAGCTCACATTTAATTCGCATGCTTAGCTAAAACGCTGTTTGCATATCATTTCACCGAATCACTAACGCGCATATTAGAAAGTCAAACGATGTCTTAGTAGAGGCCGCTATGTGCGGGCGGGGTTGGGTGTCCTTAGTGGGCTTCCCAACACGTACCCTCACCCCTTACTCAGAACCTCGGTTTCCGGATGCCCGAAACCGTTGGCGCACGAGAGTCATTCTTTACACGATTACCGGTATAGATGGTATCGGTATCGCAATGCAAAGGGACGAGCCCAATAAACTCTAAAACCGAGATGGGCCATACTTTGTGTATGGTCCATAGCGATATAGAGTGGGTTCGAACGGTTCCGAATAACCATAAAATTCGGTGGCGACTCCATTTCGACTTAAATTTCAATTCGATCCATTCTCATATGGAGGTGCATTCGCCTACCCAAAACCCGCGCGTGGCCGCGTCGGGGTGGACCTACGTCATGTCCATAGGTGTCAGCTGTTTTATTTTTATTATCCAGTACTGTATGAATTAATTGCTCGAAAACGTTTTTTTCAATATGCATGACATCCAAATTGTGTCGAATCAACAAATATTTTCAATAAGGTAGGTCCCATAACAAGCTCTTTTTGAACCATCCTGTTTTCAACTTTTTAAGTTCTTTGAGTTCACGATCAGTACCATCAATGATCGTCGGGTATTCTGATATCGTCTCCCAGATTTCACATCCTGACAATGTCGGAGGTGATTCATCATTCTCGCACTTACCCTTCCTAAAGGCAGTTTTGTTGTAACGGAATGCATGATGTAGGGGTAAGAATTGTTTGTGACAATCGAACCAACACATTTTACCTCCATGTGGAAGCCAAAACGCCTTCATGTCTTCCATACAATATGGACATGCAAGTTTGCCAGCAGTAGCCCACCCAGAGAGCATCCCATACGCCGGAAAATCGTTGATGGTCCATAGAATACATGCTATCAGCCGAAAATTTTGTTTCCTGGACACATCATAGGTGAGCACTCTCGTGTCCCACAACTCTTTCAATTCATTAATAAGAGGTTGCATGTATATGTCCAAGTTTTTCTTAGGATTTTTTGGCTCGGGAACGATCAAAGATGGAAACATAAATTGTTTTTTCATGCATAATCCGGGGGTAGATTATAAGGAGTGAGAATCACCGCACTACAACAAATTGACACTTGCGCCATGAATTATGCCACGAAAATTTGTTATTTGTGGCTAAATTTTACCTAGCCACGGGAAAAATTTGATTCACTACTTGGGAAACAAAATATGCCACGGGAACAATTTTTCCCGTGGCAAAAATTCACTTGCGCCACGAATTTTATTAAAGTCGTGGCCAATAATCACTCTTGACACGAAAGATGCCACACCTGTGGCAAAAATATATTTAGCCACGAATTTGTTCAGTGGCAAATATTATTTAGGCACGACATAATTAACTTCCGTGGCAAAATTATTGTTTAGCCACAGATGTAATAAACGCATGTGGCTAATGGTTCTCCAAATTTTAATCAAATTACTTTCAAGTTAAGCCGAGTGTCAATTATTGGTCTTAAAAATTCATTAAAATTCAAAGCTAAAGATAATATGAAGAAAAAAAATATTAAATTTGAAAATATTTTATTAATAAAAAAAATTCGTATTATTTTATTTAGTTTTAAGAAAAAAATAGATTTTTTGTAAAATGAAATACAAGAAAACTTTGGTTGTCTAATTTGTTGATTTTTTATTAATCATCATTTGTAAAGCAATTGATTTCTCTTAATTTGACAAGATGTTTTATTAAAATTTTATAATCTTAAGTATGACTTTTGAAAGACAACTAACATTTACATAGTGTAATATATGCTAGCTAAAATGCGGCGTACATAGCATATCAAGTAAAATTAGTATGTGATTGATCATCCATCATTAAGACATCTAATATTATTTAAGACTCTTTCATTTTTACCGCTTAATTAATTAATTTTTTCACATGTAATACACTTCTTTTTAAGACAAAAAAACTAAAAAAAAAGTGACTGAGCATGATTCTTGTCCAAATTATTGATTTTCTTACAATATTTTCTGTGTGAAAAAAACCGCTTTATTAAACACGTATTTAAGAATTCTAATCGGTCTATATTTTTTTATGAAATTAACTTTGACTGTGAAAACAATAATTATTTTTGTAATTAATTGTCTCAAGTTGTTTGGTTTGGAAGAAAGATTAACGTATTAGAACGTCGTGCCTAAGTTCAATAAGAAGTTAAAATAATTTTTCAAAAAAATAGAGGTATAAGTGACAAAATCAAATAATTAACAAATACAAGTAAGAAAATCTAATAATTAAGAACTAATAGTGTGAAAATCAAAAATTAATTTATCGTCAACTGTTTAATTCGGTAGCTGTTCTGTAATATTATTCGGAAGATATTTTAAAAAATGAATTTAAAATAAAATATACTTAATAAAAAAATAAAATTCGGGTAAAACTTGAAGTAGGCTAGAGGAAACTCAATGAGGATAAAAAAACTGATGATATAAAATAACGACCGATAACGAAAAGAAAAAAACATATCGAAAGAACTAGCAATAAAAGAACGTGGAAAATAGAAACTAAAATAAAAATATCGATAAATTAATGGAATCATGAGTCCGAAAATCAACTTCGAATTTTTTTTCCGGAATAATAATTTTTTAATCATAATATGTAAATCATAAGGGAAAAAAAATTAATTACTCAAAAGAAAATGTAGTTTGAAAAAAACATCACTTTAAAAGAATTCAAACCAATGATTAGGTCAATAAAGTTCAATTTCATTTCTGGTAGCTGCCCATAAGAACTACACAGTTAAGCGTGCTTGAGTGAGAGTAGTGTTAAGATGGGTGACCTCCTGGGAAGGCTCTTCGATGCGTATGATGAAATTAAATAATAGTGGAATGACTCAGCTTGACTCGGCTATAAAGCTAGTAACCGGTCCAGATGTGACTACTATAGGGGTAGAGAATTCTTACGGTTATTAATTTATTTAATTATTATATATTTTGTCACTGGAATAAATATTTCGCCACAAAAATAATTAGCCACGGGATAATCCGTGGCAAAAAATTAATTCTAGCCACGGGAGACTCCGTGGCAATAAAGTCAATACTTGCCACACTTTTTTTTCCCGTGGCTATTTGTTTGCCACGGCCACTTGCGCCACGAATGGTTTTTCCGTGGCAAAGTACTTTAGCCACGAAAATAATATAATTCTTTTTGATACAATATTCGATTATAGGAAATCGATATCATATTTTTAAGAATGTTCGTTATGAAAATAGTTTTTTGTTAATATCGATATTAGGAAAATAGAAAAAAAAAGACGACGCTTGACCCGTAAAAAGAAAACGGACGACGAGGAAGAGAAGAGAAGAAAAGGAGAAATCGGGTTTAGTACACCCTCAACCTACATTCTTCGGTTTACTCGGATCGGGGCTTGTCGGGACGTGGCTTGGGCACGGGAGCGTCGAGTGATGTCGGTCGGGTTAGGGTGGCTCGGTGAAGGTGACGGGTGAAGGGTGTCGGGTATCGGGACCGGTTTCCTTCGGGTTTTGGACGCACTATCGGTTTCTCGATGCTAAGGTTGATGCTTTTCGGGAATTATGTATGTTGGAAGGACAGAAAGTTGATGTGTATGTCGCTAATAATTGATGTCTCAAGTTGTTGTATGCAAGGGGCTATTTATAGGGAGTTCCCGACCTTGGCTAGGAGAGTTTGAATACCGCTTAGGATAGGAAACGTAGGAGTTTGAGAAGCATGAGAATTCCGTTTTCTTGGCAAAGAAGAAAGGCATCTCGGCTGGTTGTGTGCTTCTTGGCCGAGTATTTGCACTCGGTCGGGTGTTTGAATCGGTTTTCGGATAGGATTCCTGCTTGAGATCGAATTCCATCCTTAAACGGAATTGTTTATTATTTTGTGAAGCTGATTTTTTGTAGAGTTTGGGTAAGAATCAGCCGTGTGAGGTGTCACGGCTGACTCACGTGTCTCGGGAAGATCTTTGACCGGGTTTTGACTCGGTCGCTAAAAGACGGTTTTACCCCTGGTGTCGGATTCGACCCAAATTAGTGTTATTTGACTCGAAACGACCCGCTGGGCCTGAATTTGGGGTTGGTTTTATGAAATTTGTACTCCGTAAAAAGCCCAAGCTAAATATCCATGATTTCGAGCTCATTTCCGAGTATGTTAAAGCACGTTTGCGTCCGATCATCATCGGGTGTTTGTCGGAAACTACTATAGACACCTGGCAGCAAAATATGGGTGTCTACAGATATGATGTTATTTTTAGTAAAGTTTCTAAAAATAGAAGTTTCCTCTTTTAGAATATTGTGGTTACTCCTTTTATCTCCATATTGTTTACAATGATTATATCTTTTAAGTATCGATAATGACCCTGTTTTGGAGTTATGGAATAAGGAAAAGTGTGGGTTTAGAGTAATATAGTCTGGGATGTACGTTTTGCCATCAACTGTAAGGCTGCACTACTACAATTTTGATATTAGAAGACGCCCAAAATAGGACGCTTATATAAGGAACCGTCCTCTATAACATGATAAATTTTGGCTCCTCATGACCTTGGTTAAATAGCACGGTTAAGCAAAAGAACCATCCTTTAATATTTATTATTAGCGCGGTTGGTCAATGAAACCGTCCTAATTAATATAAGAGAACGGTTATAGGTTAAATCTGTGCTATTAAATATATTTTAAAAGCGCGGGTATATATTATACCCATCCTATTAAAATATATGACCCGTCCTATTCAATTCTCAGAGTAATACAGGGTTACACGTTTCCATAAAAAAAATTACTAAACGGCCTTCAACACCTTCCGGCAATCCTTCAACTCAACTCTAAACCCTTCCCTAAACCCTTCCGTTTCCATTCTTCAACCGTCCGCCTGCCGCCTGCCTAGACAACCCTGTATTCCGAATTCCTTCAATCGTCAATCGAAATGTCGACGGCATGGTCGGTTATAAACTCTGCAATATGATATATGAATAAAAAACTCCTTAAAAAAACCTGTTATAATAAAAACACAAAGTCTGTAAAAAAAAACTCTGCCATCTTATTCATGTCTATGATGTATGAAAAAAAACAATTAGTCTCTTGTGAGACGGTCTCACGCGATCTTATCGTGAGACATAAGTAAACACACTAATAATCAACAAAAAAATAAAAGTAAAATCAAAATTAAAATAAAAGTAACCACTATGTGGGAGGTCTCACAATAACGTTATTGTGAGACCATCTCATATGAGTTTTTGTGTAAAAAAAATATTGAAATAAAAGACGTGTTATAAACTCTGTAATATGTTATAATAACCCTAAGTCAGACCCATTTTCATTTCAGAAAATCCGATCCCCCAATTATTTGACCCAAAGGCCAACCCTAAACTCTCACTTCACTCCTCCCCTCCCCTCCCCGGCTGCCACCCCCTTACCGTCGCCTTCCTCCTTTGCCGGCGACCCACGCTTACCTCTTTCTTACCCCTGGTATTTATCCCTCTTTCATTTCTTCGATTCATCAATTGTTTCCTCCTTTATTCACCTAATTATTCGATTTCGTTATTGTGTAATTTGTTTGATTTCCTTACATTTTGATTAATTTTGTTGTTTTTGATGATTCAGTTGTTAATATTACCTGATTCTCCTACTTCGAATTCGTTCAATTTTGTATAATTTTGTTCATTTTGTTGAGTTTCGTTAGTTACGGTGATTAAATTGTTAACGACATAGTTGATGATATTCATTGCTTCGATGTAGTATAGTGTAATTCTCTGTTTAATTAGCTTAATTTTTCTTTTGAAGTTGTTTTTGATAATTAAGTTGTTTATATTACCTAATTATCGTACTTTGCTATTGTCTAATTTGTACGATTTCGTTCTGTTTTGTTGAATTACGTTTGTTACAGTGATGAAGTTGTTAAAGTAATACTCATAGTCGATGATTTTTGTTGCTTTGATGTATAATGTAATACTCCCTTTAATCAGCTTAATATTTGTCGTGAAGTTGATTTTATTGAATTCTTCAGTTGAGGTTTTCCTTAGTCATTAATTCGATAAATTTCAAATTAGCTTACTCTTCGTTATTCGATGAATTTTGGTAAATGAGCATAAGCCGAACAAAGCCAAACTGTTAGCAGCTTAATTGATAACTGAATTCAAGCAAATTAATGAAACCCTCTTGTTTATTTGTTTGTTTTGTTATAAGATCAGAGGGAAGACTTCATTTCTGATTATATAAATCCACCACAAGCTAGCAATGAATAACAAATGATTATTCTACATAGCAGTATATACTTACGTACGTACACAAGGAAACCAATATAAATATTACTTTCTACGTACATATATACTTGATTATACTGATAAGTAGAAACAAGCTACGCTAAGAATGAATATAGGATGGATGATCAGGAATTATTGGTCGTCCATGATTGAAAGATGGGAGGAGGAGACTGAATGATGGACATGGTGGTTAAGAAGTTTGTATTAGGAGCAGAAGTAGCCAAACAAAGGCGGCTTCCCTCGCTCCAGGAACGTCGCATGGAGTAGGACACATGAAGGGTTGTCTGATGAGGGCAGATGCCTCAGAGTTCGTGGAGAGGGCAACCTCTGTTCTTATGATACGGACGCCGTTCTATTTCATAGCTGTACCCGAAGATGCAGCCGTCGAACATGCAGTTGTATAGCTCGTACATCGCCTCTGCCATCTCCCTCCACCTCTTGATAACTGTTGTAAATAATGTGAGAATAAATGATAGAACAAAAGAGGAAGCTAAGGGAGAGTTTTATATAGAGGTGTTACTGATAAGTGTAGTTTGTAGTGCCTATTTTGCTATGTTTTGGTCCCATTTTCCTTGTGGAATCGCTCCTTGGGAGCGATTTATGGGCTACTTATGCTTCTTTTAGTTCGTTTTAGGTTCTCGAGACCATACATGAAGAATTGGAACGATTCCGGCTCGTTTCATACACTTTTGGAGCCAACGAAGTGAAGGAACGATCACTTGGTGCCTTGGATTCGATCCCGAGACCTTGGGACCCATTCTCGAGCCTCTTAGACTCGATCCCGAGCCCCGAGAATCGATGATAAGCCCTTAAGAAGCAAGGAGAGACAGAAAAGTTCTTATTGGAGGCCTACAAGACCCTTCCCGGGCGGGATAGTGGCTTTCCCGACCGGTAAGGGGTGTACAAAGCGAGAGGTTGCTGTTTTGAGCCATCTCGACCAAGACCAACCTTGTCTCGGTCGGGACCAGCCCTTCTCGGCCGAGATGGGGCCGTCTCGGTCGGGACGGAGGTGCTGCAGCCCGTGTTCACTTCCTTTCTTCTCCTTTCATTCTTGGAACCCTATATATACCCCCTCTTGTAATTTTGTGTTATGTTAGACATTACCCATAAACCCTAGACTACTTTAGCATAGTTTAGCATAGATTATTGTAGATTAGTCGGTAATTAGTCCTTAATCTTAGTTTAGATCTTGTATTATGGGAATTCTTGAAGAATCCAACCAAGATTGACAACCTTGGGTGATGTATTTGGGTTTTCTCTTTTATGCAAGTTTTTCCTTCTTCCATTCATCTTGTTAGTAGGTATAATCTTCTTTTCCCTTCTCTTAATCTTGTTTGTTCCTTCAAGTTTCAATCTTTGATTATTATTTATTGTTCTTGATTGTTCTTCATGGATGTTTTTATGTTTGTGATGTTTCCTTTTGTTTATGTTAATCTTAGTTTGATTATGAGTAATTAGATTCCTTGTGGGGTTAGTAGGAGGATTAAGTGTGGATTATGGGTGATTAGGGCTTGATTATGGGTAAAGGGTGAATATTTGTTGTTAGTCACATGTTGGGCACACTATGTGTTTGTTGAAATGCTTGTTTGAGTTGTAGTGGCCATGCTTCTCATGCTAGTCTTCCTCTACTCATTGTTTGTCTAGTATGTGATTATGTTGAGAATAGTCGTTAGACATAAAAATGTGGACTAGGGTTTAGACGCGAGAGCGCGAACCCACCTTGACATCGGTCTAAGTAGCGAGAGCCCGGACCGACTCTAGCAATTAGGAGACACCTACACCCTTGACCACCCCAATTACCCTACTACACTTATGAACCCGACCTAACCCTACTCTTTCCTCGTTCGATTTCTTTAGTTCGATAGATTCGTTTAGCCTTAGTTGTTACCCCTAGTTTAGTCATAGTCTTAGTTCATTCCCTTCTTATCGTTCTAGTTTAGTTTAGCGTCGAGACCTAGTCAAGTCTTTAGGTGGAACTTGGTCCAAACCCTCTTTACCGTCCCCGTGGATTCGACCCTACTTGCCCTAGCTACCCACTAGGAATAGTCGGTTATTTATTTGATCGGCGGGACCCACGACAAATCCCACCATCAATTTGGCGCCGTTGCAGGGGACGGTGCTAGTTTAGACTTTGTTTTCTTAGTTACTTGACTTTGTCTTTTGTTTTGTGTTTTTCTTTTTGTTTCTTTGCTTCTTGTGTGTGTGAGGTTTTTTTCTCTCTTGTCTAGTGCCCAAAAAGCACTAGGCTTCTCACGTTTGCTCCTAGTCCACAGTTTTTGCCTAGAGGTGGTCACCATCTTCTTCTTACGACTCAGAGCCGCATAAACGGACGGTTGCTAGATTGAGAGGTTTCCAACGGGGTACAAGCCAAGATTTCGAGCGAGCATGAGGTTTGATCTAAACTCCGCACCCATGGAAGCCACCATGAGCTACTCCTCTCCCTTCATGGATCAAGGGTATGACATGACGTCCCCCTACCATAATCAAGCTTCTTGGGGTAATCAAGACACTAGTGGGTATGAGCTTCAAGGTTATGGAAATGGCTACCAACAAGTGAGCGCTTATCAACCATATGATCATGGTGGCTATTACTCGAGCAATCATTGTGAACCCACCATGTTTCATCATGATTCACCTTATGGAAGCCAATTTCCCCAAAACCCACCACATTACCCTCCACCCCAACCACAATATGAACCCCAAAACGCACAATACTACCAATCATCTCAACCTCACTACCAACAATATGATGCCCCACCTCTTGGGCATCATCAAGATTTTCAAGGAGCTTTACAAAGCCCCAATGACCACCAAATGCCCAACTTGGAGTTATATCGATCGATTCTTCAATTGCAAAAGAGCCAACAAGAAATGGCCATCCAAATGCAAAAGGAACAAGATGAATTCATGGCCCAATATCGAAGACAAGTGGAGGCGATTGATGCTCGATTAAATCTTATATCGGCTAAAACCGTGATGTTTTTAACTCGAACGTCACAACTTGACGACGGGTGCTCACTTGAGCAAGGGGAGCAACCCAATCGTGAAGCCGCCGATGACGTCCCCTTTAGAAGCGAAACTTGCTTTGAAGAACCTCAATCGTCTACCCAAAAAGAGACGAATGAGGATATGACCCTTAGTGAAGGCATTGTTGGTGAAGAATTGGAGGAGGTTAGTGAGTTGGATGGGTTGGTAGAATTTGTGAAGTTGTTGGGTGAAATTGACAAGCCCAAGTTGCCCTTGTCCGAGAATGTAGAAAAACATCAAGAGCCCTTTGTAAGTGAACCAAGCAATGATTTGGAAGAGATTGAAACCGCCGGTAGAAGTTTCAATTCTCCACTCCAAGATGACGTGGGGACAAGCGATGAAGATGGGGAACCACAACTTGAGGAAAGTGTGGGGGTGTGCAACAAGGAAACGGGGCCAAAACCGCTTTTTGTGCCTCTTGTCAAGGATTTGAAGCTTGCTAGTGATTGGAGACGATGCTTAGGGAGGAAGAGGTCGGTGAAGCTCGTAGGATGGATAGACCCCGGAGACAACACGAAAGATGACGTTGGGTCTTTTGAGGACTACTTCTTGCCTCCTCCTTGGAGGCCGTGGAGGATAGCTTGGCTTGAGCACTCTTTGGGCCTTCATTACGATGTTGGTCGTGCGTTTGACTTGCTCCTCCAAGCCCTTGAGGGCTATGGTTGAAGAATGAGAGTCCACTATCCTCGGTTTGACGGAGTTCCTAAAGAACCGTCATGTTGTATATTCCCCTTTCTCTCTTCTCTTTAGTTTTTGTGTTTGTAATTGTGTTTATTGTGATTTTGTTTCTAGGATTTTTGTTTTTACTTTGTGGAATTCTTGTATTTTGGATTTTTCTTGAGTGATGTGAGGGAGGGGATTCTAATGATTATTGTGAAGTTGTGTAGAATGATTGATATTTGAAGGTGACTATATGAGTTTTGGAGGTGAATGCTTGAAGCGGTCTTGGGAGCGGTTCTATTATTGATTTTTGGGAGCTTTGATGAAGCTATGTGCTTAGGTGAATATATGAAAATCAAGAGAAGCTCCACTTATATCTCCTATGATTAGCATCAAGTATTTCGTACTCGGTCTTCTATTTTTTCCGTCAAGTCTCGGCTCGGTGGGATTTTTATTGGAAGACGGGAGCTAGATGGTTGTTTTTGAGCTTACAATAAGCTTTTGGGGACGGGATTTCGGATCCCGAATTGTTATTTGTGGATTGGGAGGAAGGCTAGGTGAGTTCTTATTGAAAGGAAGCTTCAAAGGCATCCTGGGTGAGACGAGCTCGTCCCGGGCGAGATGAAAGCCCTTCCCGGCCGAGATGGGGCCATCTCGGTCGGGAAGGTGTGGCACAAAATCGCAACTACTGGAGTACCGTCCCGGGCGAGACGAAGACCCGTCCCGGGCGAGACGAGCCCCGTCTCGGTCGGGTCGATGTAACAAAAACATTCAACTACTGGAGCTCCGTCCTGGGCGAGAAAAGCCCTTCCCGGGCGAGACGAGCCCTTCTCGGCCGAGACGTGGTTGTTTACAGCAGTTCATTTTTTTTATTTCACTAGTAGAATTAATGCCATTGGAACCTATCAAAAGGAACCGGTTGTAAGAACAAGAGGTTCCTTAGATGACCAAAAAAATGATTGGCACCTATTGTAAGTTGAACCGGTTCCAAAGACCTTATCAATGGAACCGGTTGTTCACTAAAAGAGGTGCCAAAGGTAGTGTCTAAAATTTTTAGACCATATCAAAATACTTTGGCACCTTTTGTAGGTTCAACCGGTTCCAAAGACCTTACCAATGAAACCGGTTGTTAACTAAAAAGAGGTGCCAAAGGTACATGTTAAAATTTTTGGATCTTATTAAAAACTTCTTCATTGATGGAACCTATTTTCCTAACAAATGGTTCCAAAGACTTCTAAATTACAAATAATAAAACACAAAATGTCAAGTTATCTTCTTAGAAATTGAACAAAATTGAAAATACAAAATTAAAAACACAAAAAAGATATCTAGCATTTAAGTATATACTACTCCACAAAATTGAACAAGCTAATTAAAAACATAAAATTGAAAATAAAAGATAGAACCACATAGAAAAAAAAATTGAAAACGAAGACACATAGACACACAGAATACAAAAAAATTGAAGAAGACACATAGAAGAAAAAAAACGAAGACACAGAACCACAGACAAACCCACAGACGAAGAAACACAGACCCTAATTGAAGAAGCTAAGAGAAGAAGACACAGACGAAGACGACACAGAACCCAGAACCCTAATCAAAGAACCCAGATTCCAGAAGACACACAAACGAAGAACCCAGATTCCAGACGACATAGAACCAAAAACCCTAATCGAAAACGACCCTAATCGAAAACGAAGAACCCAGAAGACGAAGACGCGAAGAAGAAGAAGACAAAAGGGGACGAAGACAGACGCACAAATCAGGAGAAGACCCTAAACACGAGGTACCCTAATTTTTCGTTTTTCTGCTTGTTTGCGTTTTTTTGTTCTATTACTGTTGAAATCGATTGATATATAGTGAAAGAGGTTCTAAATATTTGTTTGAATCATAGTCCTGATCCAAACAAACAATTTCGTATACGTGAAACGGTTTCTGCAATTTGAATCTTTTTAGGGTAGCAAAATCGACCAAATACGAGATGATATGAGTTTGCAAAATCAGTCGAAACCAGAACATTTGATCGACTGGAAAATAACCTGAGTGGGAATGACCCAAAAACTTACTTTAATTTCAAACCAAAACACCAAATTCAAATTGACTTGGTCCAAACTAGACCCATATATATATGAAATGAAATGGGTCTAGACTGCAGATCCAAATGAACCGTTTACCATGTGTTATTATGTGTCTCAGTTCATGCTTTTAATTTTACTAGTAACTTTTAAGTCAATCTCATTTTGGTCGTATATGTTTATATGGAGTACTTCGTAAATAAGAAGTACTCCATATATACGGGTGTAGTAGTACGTACCTTATTAAAGACGGCTTGGAGCATAGTATCAAAAGTGCCATTCATGCTACCATCGGACTTTTGATAGGGCACAAACTCAAAATCAAATTAAATTTATCGAAAGTGCCATTCATGCTAACGGTAATCTTTTTAAATGCTTTTAAAAAGATTCAAACTGGTATAACTATTCTTTTTATTGGAGTATATATAGTGAAAGAGGTGTTACTGTTTCAATATATATGAGGTGGGGTGTTAAGTTCATTCAAAGTGGCATAAAAGAATATGATTAACGAATCGGATAACAAAGATGTGAGCAAATTGGTATGTTCTGGTTTATGACATTACCGATTTGCTTTAGGATAACAGTGAGTTTTGTATGGGACGATCTCGTACTTGAGACCAACACTTGTTATTCGATTATACGATTAACGGGTCGGCCTCAAGTGTATGATCATTTCATACAGGTCTGTGTTTGATGTATGGCAGTCACAATTGTAAAACTAACTAGAAACATGAGGTATAGGTTAACACTTAACAGAGGAGATATGAGGATGCGAGCAAAATGGTATGCTCTGGCTTTCTGGTTTACGACATTACTGACTTGCTTTAGGAACCAATAAGTTTTATATGAGACGGTCTTATACGTGAGTCCAACACTCGTAAATGATTATACAATTTACGGGTCGGCCTCAAGTGTATGATCATTTCATGCAGTCATAACTCACAATGTAATCTTATCTGACCATAAAACTGTCTCCTGTCTGTGATTGAGAATTTGCCAATCAAGAATCTGACTATACCCCTGTGTGAGTTGTGAGTATGCTGGTTGTTCTTTCACCCATACAGTTGATAGCTCCTTGTACCTAATTTGTGTAAGCCTATACTACGTTAGGTATCTAAACCTCCTTTGAGGTATAGATTAGACACATATCCTAACTGTATAATGTCTAAATTCTTTATTATGAAAGTATTTATTTTATTTTTATATAGGTTTTGCTCGATTCTGATTCATGTTAGCCGACCTCAGATTCTGATTCTTGTTAGCCGACCCCAAATCTTTTGGGACTAAGGCTCCGTTGTTGTTGTTGTTGTTGTTGTTAGGTTTTGCTCGATATAACCGACCCCCCTTACCTTGCAATAAGCAGGAGTAAGTGTGACTTCTGGGTTTTTAAGACGATATTGTAATGCTGTACTCCGTATTAGGTTAGAATTTTTATAGGTTCTAAAACATCGTCATTAAGCCCTAGGTCCTGCTATATCAGCATATTTCAGCTTATTTCAGTTTATTTTAGCTCATTTTAGCGCATTTTAGCTCACTTTGGTTTAGTTTGGTATAAACTCACTTCAGTTCGGTTCTTCTCCCTCGACTGCTCTACTCAACTTGTTTCTATAGTTCAATCTCCATTTCACTTTACTTCAGCTACATTCAATTTTGTTCAACTCCATTCGGCTCAATTTATTAGCTTCATTCATTTCAATTAATTTCACCCATTTTAGCCTTTTAGGCCATGCTCTATTAGACTTCTTTTCAGCTCACTTCCCACTTCAGTTGAGTTCACTCTTATGCAGTTCATTTTGTCTTAGTTATTTCAACCCAGTTGGACGCACTTCATTTCAGCATATTTAAGTTCAAAAGAACAAATCCTTAGCTTTGTTTAGTCCATTTCAAGTTGATTAGCTGAATTCAGCTTATTTTAGTTTACAAAATACTTTTAGCTTAAAAGAACAGAGTCTTTATTGTAGTTATTCACAAACATCCTTTTCCCTCATTTTTCGGTTAAAATTGATATCCGGCACGAACACGTCACTGTAGGTAAGACTAGGAGGAACTCTGGAGTTGTGAAAACTGGAGTGATTTTGCATTTTTGCTGTTAGGGTTGCTCTTTATGATATACTAAAATATTTTTTTGCAATTAATGTAGTGGTTGTTTAGACAATAATTTATTATTATTATTATTATTTTATTATTATTATTATTATTATAAAAACCGGAACTTGTATTATTATTATTTATTTATTTATTTATTCTTTTTTAAGACACCAATGTTTGACCTAACCAAACCAAACATATTTATTTGCTGAATAATTTTTCAAGGAAGCTTCGTTGCAGAAGTGATAGTATTTGGCTATTTGCATTGTCTGTTCTAAATGAACATGCAAACTTGTTACTCCCTCTTTAAGCCCATAATGTTGATGGAGACTATTGTTTTGTAAGTATTCATCACGATGTTATGTATTTTATATCTGGCCTTTCATATACTCATATTATAATATATTTAAAAATTATCTTACAAATTTTCAACGGCCAAAATTATTTTGCAAAGCTGGAAGCCACATTTTCTTATTCTTGAGAGAAGTTCTTAATATCTTATGTACTATATACAAAATTCAATGTGTGTCCCCCGGGATATGGGGTTAGGATCGTCGCCATTATTCCCTCACCATTACCTATTAACACTCTAGAGTAGTCTAGATGTTACTCTGAAAGTCTGAAACGATTTAATTGTTTGTATTTTAATCATATAAAGTGGATAAAAAATAACAAAAATAGGACGGAGTAGTATTATTATAATAAAATGTGAACGGAAATGAAGGGGAGATAATAGAAAAAATCTTTACCCAAATACGACGGTCCACACATTTTTGACCCCATAAATTTTACAATTATTGATGGTACTTGAAGGGATTGTTTCATCTTGCTTTATACTTATGGTATGGTCTCCTATTTATGAATTTTTAGGTAGTAAACGTCGATAAATTTAACCATTTTTGTAAATTTAGGGTAGTGAGTCGAGTGTTGTCCCTGACTATTAACTAGATTCCCCCTATGTCGGAAGGTCTAAGACGTTAGTCCTACTACTTGATGTATAGCCAAACTAAATGTGTATTTGGATAACAAAAGGATAACCATAATGCCACACCAAAATGTATTATGTCACTCAAGACACACTTACAAAATTGATGCTATGAAAATAATACTCTCACATGATTAGTGACAGAGTACGTTTTGGGTGTGACATTATCAATTCCCTAAATACTCCGGAAGAGTCATAGATGAGATATTGTTTTTCCTAGTGAAAAAAATCACATGTAGGTACTAAATATTTATATTATAGGCATTATTTTTGGAGGATTAGAGGTAGGGATCATTATTTTGTCCTCTCTCAACTCTCACCACATTTTTAGAGCACCTCATCTTAACAGTTAACGCAAGTATGGACATAGGATTCTCATTGTATTATAGGACTAGATGAAATGTCAATTTCACAAACAAATAAGTACACAATAAGCCATGAAAATGTGTACTAGTGTTGTTGGATCAATTAATGACTTAATGTGCGACTTGTCTCTCTTGTCTCTCAATTAACCACATCACATTTCCTTGGAATTAATTATCATATTCGTGTGTATTAATTATTAGATTGTATATGTAACAACCCGGATTTTTAAAAACTTTAAATAATATAAATAGTATAAATAATAAGGTCAAAGGTGGCGGAAACACCCGACCAAATCCGAATCGTCACTATCTCGACATTCAACTAATACATTATTCAAAAGTGTTCAAAATGAAAATCAAAAGAAACATAAATAAAGGTCTCTCTCCACAGGTCTTCCCCAACACAGCATCACAATCAAAAGCATCTCGGAAGACCTGAAAAGGGGGGTCCACAGTCAGTGGGGAGCAACTAGATGTTCTCCCAGTCATGGTTATAACAAGTTGAACATGCATAGCAATGATAATGAAAGATAACATAATCAAACGACATATGAAGATATCAATACACATGACCCACAAGTTATTAGACACGATCATATAAATTATTGCAATCCATAATTAGTCATAATGGTCATGATAGATACTACATATCCATCCATACAAGTCAGAGTAAGTAACAACAGACTTCATACAAAGATGTATAGGACATAGAATGAACACCGGTTAGAGTATGTAACTGATACTCTAACTAGTCAGAGCGTGTAACTGACCCTCTGACACAGAGCGTGTAACTAACCCTCCGTTTTGTGAAGTATGTAACTGATACTCCACGGTACTATGTATAGCGTGTAAGTGACGACTATATGTCTAAGACCTGGCCAGAGCTCTCGACGCAGTAACTGTACGTCGAACGACAAACGGGAATCCAGAACGTGTAACTGACGAATCTGAACCCACCGAACATAGACCAATTAAACCTCTTACGAGCAGTATTTGTTCATTCCGATAGTATGTAACTGATACTACCGTCATCTATATCACTAACCATCATGTACATTGTACAGTGTAACTGACTGCCAACAGCGTGAGCAACCTCACGACTTCTACGTAGTACAGTGTAACTGACTGCACCATGTAGTAATCAGACCTAGTATAGTGTCACTGACTATACCAGGGAAAATACGGCCCTAGATAGTGTAACAAACTATACCAAGTACTAATCATTCTTGATAAACATCACAACTCAAACGTAGAACAATGTAACTGATTGTTCTAAAGGAACGATTATAGAAGTAATCAAACAACGATAACATGGTAAAGTTATAGCACAACCGACTATAACCTTCAAATAGTGATAGGGTTAATGTTTAACAAAGTACAATCCTGAACATCTAACGTGTATTAGTATTCAAGGTTAAGGTAAGGCTACATTAACCTTGTCTACTAAAGTGAAGTTATGTATATAACGTCAACCCAAAGGTGGTGTCATAGTATAACCACTATAACGTCAACTTCAAGTTAAGATAACATTAACCTCGACTATAACCTTGTGAGGTTACCTTAACCTCAGTGAGATTATAGCTTCGTAACGGTGTTACGTAATCCTCAAGTGAAGGGTATCGTAACTTCCCATTGAAGTTACTTGACTTCAAGTAAGGTTACATTAACCTTGTTACAACCTCGTGAGGTTACACTAACCTCCGTGAGATTATAACACATTATAAGGTTGCATTGACCTCAAGTGAAGTTGTACAACAACTTTACAATAAAGTCACGTAAACCTCAACTAAGGTTATATTAACCTTGATCATAACCTCGTGGAGTCACTTAAATTGAGCCCCAACGAGACTATAACCCCGCATTGAAGTTAACTTAACCTTAAGTGATGTTGTATAGTAACTTTCCAATAAAGTTACATGACCTTCAATCAAGGTTAGATTAACCTCAACCCTAACCTCAACCACCGGGTGATGGTAGGTTGAGTCATCATTGAATCTAGGGTTTGAAACCCTACAAGCATCGATGAAACAACCCTAGCATCTCCAAACGAAGAGGCCAAGCGGCTCACGTACGAATTTTAGATGTCACAATGGATTAGATCTAACAATTCTAATATATCAAAAACGATAATTATTATAGATATAACGGAATAATAAATCGTTCAATTAACATACTAATTAATTAGACCCTTTAAATCATGAATAAAGATACAACACAAATCAATTAAATCATGTTAAAAATCATTAAAATCACACAACACATTCAAGATGCATAAACACGAAAAGAATCACATCTAGTTACCAATTTGCGATTTAATCAACGATCTATTCTTCAACGATATAAACGTCTTCCCCCGGGCACATCTCCTTGTCTATACCATCATCAATCACGTGCCAACACCAAACAAAACCCTAATTAAACACTACTAAAAACAATTAAGAAAAACTAGCGCGAAAGGAAACGAAACTTACGAAACGATGCGAACAATTGCGCTAGAATCGAATAGGCTTGAAGAGGATGATTAATAATGCATAATAGTGATGATGGAGGCACGAAAATATAGGTATGGAGGGAGTATAGGCGTGGCTAAGAGGAGAGGAAGAGAGGAGAGAAAGAAAACCTAGATTTAGGGTTTGCAAATGAGAAGGAAGGGTAAAATTCTCACCAATCACAGGTATATATAGGTAAGGATCATGGGTAAACCCTACTTGGGCCCAAATCTCAATGCTTCCTCATCAATCCACATGTGGAAAACAAGAATGGGTTAGCCTTGGCCCAAATTCCAAGCTAAACCGACAAAAGGTTACAAGGATGCGATTTCTGGACAATTAAACCGGAAAAAGGGAATATCCGAATAGAAAAATGATAGGAATTAAATTAGATAAATAATTTCGGATATTAGAATATATGAAATGGAATAAATAATTATGTCCGAAATTTTGGGGTGTTACAATCCAACCCCCTAAAAAGAAGTTTCGTCCTCGAAACTTGAAGTTCAAAGACAAGATCAAAATAATATAAGAATTACAAGTGATCATCACCACAAGTCGTCTCGGAATCCAAACCGTTGTGCACTCTGATCCTTATTAACACTCAAACCACAAAAGTGTATCTTAAGTCCTCAATGTTAAATAATAATTATCCATTCTATAACCTCAATCACATTAATCCCAAATAATCACAACCCAAAATAATCGCTAAATCAATAACGTCTTCCAAATAGTCGTTTATTTTATCGCGATATGACCTTATCGAGTAAAACTTGGTCAATATTTCCACACCAGTATCACCTTGCATGTGATTAACTCTCATAAATACCATTACATCTCAGATCCCATAATATCGATGATTGCCTTACGTTCACCAAGTATTCTCAATACCCTTAAGTAATACTCATCGATGTACAACATCTTATCTCATGAATTACCAACTTCTACTCCATTTGTTTCAAACATTATCCACAAATATCAGCCATCAGTACAAAACATGTACGCTCTCTCACCATCTGTACGAACTTATTACTATACACCACAAAAGATGAAATCGACCAGAGCTCCATATAGATAATCTTTAAACAAAGAATATCTTCTGACCTAGAAAACTCTTATATTCGCTAGATCTATTAGAACTATCACTATTTTAATATCCTCAAAGCAAGTCGTGATTATTATCATCCACAACTCTAATGCTCAAAGTCCATTAATATAATATCGCAAATCTTCTCAATATATATATTACTGTCCAAATCCACAAATTTAGGACCTTAAATCTGATTATAACTATCACAAACTTAATGCAACCTCAATCTCATGACATAATTATTGGTCACACGCACAAGATCTAATCACTTCCTTTGAACACATCTGATCACGCTATTCCTAGGCACCCGAAGAATCATACACCTTCAGCTAAGCTAGTACTCAATGTACCACAATATACTAGTCCATTGATAATGCAATTCCACAAAAGCATTGAATCATAATATCACAGTACAAATCTCATCATCAATATAACGACCAAGCTTATACCCTCAATTTTTAATTACAACTTGCTATTCATCAATAAATATTTTAACCTTAAAAATCCATCAAAGGAATGCTTAAATCTATGTCCTTCAATAAATGACTCATGCACTTAAATGAAACACCTTATCTCCAAAGTTTTATATATAGCTTTTGAAGGAGCAAATTAACATCTACGTTACCTTTATGTAATAACATCCTCAAACTTTCTAAGCTCGATATAAGACTCTAAATACAACACTTCCAAAACACCATATATTACTCCAATTCATACTCATACGTGTTCTATGCTCTCAACATCAATTAACCCAACCTCAATCTCGATGTATAAACATTTCGCCAAAAGATCCAAACTTCCACTATGAGATGATCACAAGTAGTTATGAAGAAGGAATCAAATGTTTTCACATTACAGCATGCAAACAAAAAAAGGAAATATTTTGTGATATACCGCAAGGTAAAAAGTTTGAGAAGTTGCAGCATAAGGTGACATCAATGCGAAAGAGAAATTGCAAAAAGTTGGAGGAAGAGAAAGTTGGTATTAAAATAATGATCAAATAGAGGGTATCGAAAGATCAAACATAAAGAGGACAAATATAAAAGGAAACTTTTGGTTGGTATGAAAATATGAGAGGTCGGTTGATACGATCAAGGAGACAAGGATCGACAACTCAAAACAGTTTTATCTACCCAAAGACGACACTTTAATAATATAACTAAAGCATGAAAAACCAGGGTCTTACAATTCTCGTACAATCATCGCTCAAGGTATCTTCGTCTCGTAACATCCTTTAATCACATTACCATAATACCTCAAGATCAACAAATCTCTAAGTAACTGTCCCTTTATAATCATTATGTTCCTCATATAATCAACTCTCAAGACTATTAACTCTCCAGACCTTTCATCTAATCATATAGAATGGATAAAACCATAGAATCCTCTGCATCCTTAAAAGACGAATACCACGTTTCATTATCTCCATCTTCAATATGGTTGTTTACGAAATCAACGCTTTAAACATTAACATCTCATAAGTCATACTTCTTCCCTTCCACTTGATCCTTAAAAGTCATGGTCATTAAATAAATCTTCAATAAATAAATCATAAATTCTTTTCATCACACGCTGATTGCCATTAACGGTTCTTACTCCTAGAATATAGTATTTCAATTCAAGGCAAGCCTAATTCCCAAAATTCTCATCATTTAATCTAAAATCCACAATAACATTCAATTCTGTACCATCCTGTATTCTTAATCTATAAGTAACCCACATAACCTATTTTCCTTAAGACAAATTTCAATAATTCTCCTGATTAAAGGCATCAGTCACAATATTCCCAATTAATATACAATAAGATGAACCTATCCATCAGGTCTCTCATTCCTTATAAAATCATGAAACCATAGTCGTACATCTTACACCATACACAAACACTTAATGTCATCAATAAGGATTTCCTCAAAAATAGAAGGACTTAACACTCATAATCCCAAAGTAAACATCGTCATAACAACTTCTATTCCCAAAGTAAACTTCATCTCAACAATCTCTAATCCCAAAGGAAACATCATCTCACAACCTATAATCTCAAATTAGACTTCTTCACGACCAAACTCTTGATAATAATTACTCTTTTCTTTCATACTTGAATCTCCAAATACAATCAATTCTAACTTATTAACCCAAGACTGAATCACAACAGGAAAACTCTCAAAGTTACCTTAAGAAGAGACAACACCACCAAGTGATCCAAAACGATAATAGTACGAGAAGAGTAAAAAGCTTGGGTTATCAAGGATTAAGAGTTTTGACAAACATATAACCAAAAGTACGATGTGTATGTAACATAAAGAGATATTTTTCCAAAAATAACCGTGATTTAAATCAACAAAGAATGCTTGAAAAAGTCTTTATGGGAACCATGCACTTAATACAATTATTAAAGATAACCATTCAGGCATAAACAATTAAAACATGAACAACACATGTAACACAATTAATAACGAGACGAAACGTTAAAACATACAGAAGCAAGTACATGATCAACACTTGTAATACAATTAATAACGATATGAAACACTAAGGCATAAACAGATAAATCCTTAATTATTTCTACCCCCATTTACTCTCACTCAATTACTAAGTCAAGTTATTCTTTTAATGATTAAGCGAGAGTTGGGAGCATGTTCGCTCTGATACCAACTGTAACAACCCGGATTTTTAAAAACTTTAAATAATATAAATAGTATAAATAATAAGGTCAAAGGTGGCGGAAACACCCGACCAAATCCGAATCGTCACTATCTCGACATTCAACTAATACATTATTCAAAAGTGTTCAAAATGAAAATCAAAAGAAACTTAAATAAAGGTCTCTCTCCACAGGTCTTCCCCAACACAGCATCACAATCAAAAGCATCTCGGAAGACCTGAAAAGGGGGGGTCCACAGTCAGTGGGGAGCAACTAGATGTTCTCCCAGTCATGGTTATAACAAGTTGAACATGCATAGCAATGATAATGAAAGATAACATAATCAAACGACATATGAAGATATCAATACACATGACCCACATGTTATTAGACACGATCATATAAATTATTGCAATCCATAATTAGTCATAACGGTCATGATAGATACTACATATCCATCCATACAAGTCGGAGTAAGTAACAACAGACTTCATACAAAGATGTATATGACATAGAATGAACACCGGCTAGAGTATGTAACTGATACTCTAACTAGTCAAAGCGTGTAACTGACCCTCTGACACGGAGCGTGTAACTAACCCTCCGTTTTGTGAAGTATGTAACTGATACTCGACGGTACTATGTATAGCGTGTAAGTGACGACTATATGTCTAAGACCTGGCCAGAGCTCTCAACGCAGTAACTGTACGTCGAACGACAAACGGGAATCCAGAACGTGTAACTGACGAATCTGAACCCACCGAACATAGACCAATTAAACCTCTTACGAGCAGTATTGGTTCATTCCGATAGTATGTAACTGATACTACCGTCATCTATATCACTAACCATCATGTACGTTGTACAGTGTAAGTGACTGCCAACAGCGTGAGCAACCTCACGACTTCTACGTAGTACAGTGTAACTGACTGCACCATGTAGTAATCAGACCTAGTATAGTGTCACTGACTATACCAGGGAAAATCAGGCCCTAGATAGTGTAACAAACTATACCAAGTACTAATCATTCGTGATAAACATCACAACTCAAACGTAGAACAATGTAACTGATTGTTCTAAAGGAACGATTATAGAAGTAATCAAACAACGATAACATGGTAAAGTTATAGCACAACCGACTATAACCTTCAAATAGTGATAGGGTTAATGTTTAACAAAGTACAATCCTGAACATCTAACGTGTATTAGTATTCAAGGTTAAGGTAAGGCTACATTAACCTTGTCTACTAAAGTGAAGTTATGTATATAACGTCAACCCAAAGGTGGTGTCATAGTATAACCACTATAACGTCAACTTCAAGTTAAGATAACATTAACCTCGACTATAACCTTGTGAGGTTACCTTAACCTCAGTGAGATTATAGCTTCGTAACGGTGTTACGTAATCCTCAAGTGAAGGGTATCGTAACTTCCCATTGAAGTTACTTGACTTCAAGTAAGGTTACATTAACCTTGTTACAACCTCGTGAGGTTACACTAACCTCCGTGAGATTATAACACATGATAAGGTTGCATTGACCTCAAGTGAAGTTGTACAACAACTTTACAATAAAGTCACGTAAACCTCAACTAAGGTTATATTAACCTTGATCATAACCTCGTGGAGTCACTTAAATTGAGCCCCAATGAGACTATTACCCCGCATTGAAGTTACCTTAACCTTAAGTGAAGTTGTATAGTAACTTTCCGATAAAGTTACATGACCTTCAATCAAGGTTAGATTAACCTCAACCCTAACCTCAACCACCGGGTGATGGTAGGTTGAGTCATCATTGAATCTAGGGTTTGAAACCCTAAAAGCATCGATGAAACAACCCTAGCATCTCCAAACGAAGAGGCCAAGCGTCTCACGTACGAATTTTAGATGTCACAATGGATTAGATCTAACAATTCTAATATAACAAAAACGATAATTATTATAGATCTAACGAAATAATAAATTGTTCAATTAACATACTAATTAATTAGACCCTTTAAATCATGAATAAAGATACAACACAAATCAATTAAATCATGTTACAAATCATTAAAATCACACAACACATTCAAGATGCATAAACACGAAAAGAATCACATCTAGTTACCAATTTGCGATTTAATCAACGATCTATTCTTCAACGATATAAACGTCTTCCCCCGGGCACATATCCTTGTCTATACCATCATCAATCACGTGCCAACACCAAACAAAACCCTAATTAAACACTACTAAAAACAATTAAGAAAAACTAGCGCGAAAGGAAACGAAACTTACGAAACGATGCGAACAATTGCGCTAGAATCGAATAGGCTTGAAGAGGATGACTAATAATGCATAATAGTGATGATGGAGGCACGAAAATATAGGTATGGAGGGAGTATAGGCGTGGCTAAGAGGAGAGGAAGAGAGGAGAGAAAGAAAACCTAGATTTAGGGTTTGCAAATGAGAAGGAAGGGTAAAATTCTCACCAATCACAGGTATATATAGGCAAGGATCATGGGTAAACCCTACTTGGGCCCAAATCTCAATGATTCCTCATCAATCCACATGTGGAAAACAAGGATGGGTTAGCCTTGGCCCAAATTCCAAGCTAAACCGACAAAAGGTTACAAGGATGCGATTTCTGGACAATTAAACCGGAAAAAGGGAATATCCGAATAGAAAAATGATAGGAATTAAATTAGATAAATAATTTCGGATATTAGAATATATGAAATGGAATAAATAATTATGTCCGAAAATTTGGGGTGTTACAGTATAAATGGATCGAAGTTGAATGTATGGACAAAGAGATATTGAATTTTGTCGAAAGCTTGAAGAATTTATTAGTCGGGCGCTCGAACACCAAATACAAGAGGGGAATGGTAATTTGATAATGTGTCCATGTAGCATGTGTTACAATGTGAAGAAGGTGAAGTGCGTAAATGAGCTACGTGCACATTTAATTATCAAGGGATTTAAACCAAATTATAAAGTTTGGATTTGGCATGGAGAGAAGACGGTGATGGGTGATAGTAGATATAGTGATATGAATAGAGGAGATGAAGAAGAGGTTGACATTTCTGAGCAGAATAATAATCATGACGATGAAGATCTGAATGAGGGTTTTAATATGGATAATGATGATGTAGAGGTTGAAAACATTGATGAAATGATGGATGACCTTGAAAAAGATTTTGTAAATTTGATGGGAAGGGATTTGTCGTGGAATCCCAACCGTCAAATAAATAACCGGCTAAAACCTAACTAGGGTAGCTAGGGTAAGTCGGGTCGAATCCACGGGGACGGTAAGAGGCGTCTAGACCAAGTTCGCCCAAGTACTTGACCAAGTCAACGGGCTAAACTAAACTATAGAATGATAGAAGGGGAGAGAGTTAGACTATGACTAGGAAGAATAACAAGGAAAACGGGCTAGGATTAGGTCGGGGTCAAAGGGGTAACGAAATGGTCAAGGGAGAGCTAGAATGAAGGAGGTAGTAGGGTAATCTAGGTCGGTCCGGGCGGTCGCAACTTAAACCGACCTAGAGGTTCCTCATGGAACCCATTTTGGCGACACACATGACAAAAGGGGTTCTAGCGTGTTATGGCCTAGATCGCATCCGGGCGGTCGCAACTTAGACTAACCTAGGGGTCGCCCTCACCGGGCTCTCGCAACTTAATGAGGGAACCGAACCCATAACAACTAACACCCACAAGGGAAAGGCAAGAAAAACAAGCAATCTAACTTACTTAGTCATTCAAGCAATTCATCAAACATGTCATATGCATCAACCAAGAGGAAACCCAAATCTTCCACCCACATCTCCAACAAACCCTTAATCACCCAATCAACACCCTAATCACCCTACTAACCCTAGCAAGAACACTACTCTAACATAATCAAACTACACTAACAAGAACAAGAGAAATCAACACAAGAATCCAAACATCCATAATGAAACTATTGAAAAAGATGAACTAAGAACACTACAACAATCAAAGATGCAAACTTGGATGAATTAAACAAGATAAAGAGTAAAAAGGAAGAGAATTATACCATACTAGTGAAGGAGAAAGATTGAAACTTGCATTAATGAAGAAAACCCAAAACAAACCACCAAGGTTGTCAAGCTTGGTGAAGATCTTGAAGAATTCCCTTAATACAAGTACTAAACTAAGATTAACCACTAATTACCGACTAATCTACACTAATCTAACCTAATCTAACCTAAAGTAGTCTAGGGTTTAAGGAGAGGTGAAGAACATAAGCTCAGATCGTGCCTTAATACAAGAGGGGGGGTATTTATAGGGTTACAAATGGAAGGGAGAAGAGAAGAATGAAGCGCGGCTGCCAGGTGCCCTTCCCGGCCGGAAGGAGGTGGTCCCGGTCGGGAGGGTGTCGGTCCCGGCCGGGAGGAGATGGTCCCGGTCGGGACGGCCCAAAACAGGAGCCCTCTCTTTTGTACACCTCATCCCGGTCGGGATGGCATCCTTCCCGGTCGGGATGGGTCTTGTAGGCCTCCAATATGATCTTTAGGGTTCCTCCTTGCTTCACATGGACTTCTCATCGATTCTCGGGACTCGGGATCGGGTCTCGGAGGCTCGGGATTGGGTCCCAAGGTCTCGGGGTCGATTCCAAAGCATCGAGTCATCGTTCCTTTATCTCGTTGGCTCCAAAATGTGTATGTATCGAGTCGGAATCGCTCCAACTCTTACAAATCGGTCTCGGGAACCTGAAACGAACTAAAGGAAGCATAAGAAGCCCCTAAACCGCTCCCAAGGAGCGATTCTACAAGGAAAATGGGACCAAAACACTACAAAATAGGCACTACAAACCACACTTATCAACTCCCCCACACTTAACCCTTACTCGCCCTCGAGTAAGCACATACTAACTACTATACTAGCCGAATGGGTATTAGCGCACCCTACGCCCTTTCAACTCACGCGAGTGCACTTAGAGGAAAAGTGCACCCCGCAAGGCAAGTGGGGTCTTGCGACAAAACTGTGGATGCAACCGGACACAAAACACATAAACAAACAAACACACAAACGAACACACAAAAGGTTGCACCCAAAAGAAAAGAGATACCGCTTCCCTCAAACAAGCGGTGAAAGAAGCACCGGTTCAGGACTCGAGGTAAGTGACAACGTTCCCAAGCTAGCAATACAAACCGAGGTGGACTAAACCCTAATAGTATGACAATAAAGCAACAAAAACGTTGGTAACTTACCTAGGTCCTCCTAACTTTCTAAAAACGTACTACGGGACGATCGGCGGAGTGGGAAGTGATGATCCACGGTGTTAGTCGACACTGTAGGTAAGTGAGACCCCACCCCCTTTAGCGTGAGCCAAGAGGGTCGTCCCGTGTCCAAAACCGCCTAACTAGTCCAAGTAAAAAGTGGAAAACATGCAAAATGAGGGAAGACCGACTAATGCCGCTATCATCCTTCCTCGGGACTCGGTCCTTTGGTAGGCTCTTCACGGCAAAAGTCGGAAAAAGGCTTATTTTTGTGGGGATATAATCTTTTTGTGAGACGATTTTCTTTTGGCATTTTCTCTTTTCTTTTGCATTTTTGTTTTGTTTTGCCATGCCATTCTTTTTCTTCTTTTCTATTTTCTTTTCGGCTTTTGCCTTTTCTTTTTCTTCATTCTTTTCTTTCTTTCATTTTCTTTCATTTTCTTTTCTTTGCCCTTTTTGGCATGATTTTGCTTTTTTTTGGCATTTCTTTGTAAGACAAGAAAGAGAGGAATCAACAAGTTGCAAGTTATTGTGTGAATATGTGTAGGAGGTAGGGTAATGGGAGAGTCGGGAGCGCGCTTTCCCTTCAAACCCACAAAAAGTGGAGAACTTGGACTAATCAAACGATCCCAAACACGGTCACCTAGGGGACGGGACTCGGCAACCAAGGCCTTTTCACACCGTGGGTGGTCATAATGGTCAAAATGCAAATCCCGTAGTAAATCCCTAGTAAGCTAGGTGGACTCAAGGTAAGAAACCAACGAAATCATTGATTTAGGGTCATTCTACTAGACTAAAGTCCAAGACTCGATCTATACTACTAAAAAGGGGAAAGTAAACACTTGCACACTAGCCCCCAAACCGGGTTTTCGAAAACGGTTTACACACAAGACACACAACATAACACAAAACAAAGACTCAACGAAAACAAAAGAAAAAGAAACAAAAGTAACAAAACAAGAACAACACAAAACGAACACAAATGAAAACACAAACACCACCCCTATCTTCAAACAAGTCTCCAAATCCACCACAATCTTTACAAAGCTCCTCCCGAGCACACTTCATCACAAAACTGCTCCAAACTCCGCAAGAGGTAAAGAAGAAAAAGGGATAAAGATGATACCGGAAGTCTTGAAAGCTCTCCAAAGCTAATGGCGATTAGGCAACCTATAAAGAAAAGAGGGGGGGCAAAACACACAACAAAACAAATATACGACACAATGACACAAAAGGAAAACACACAAAAGGAAAATCTTTTTGATTTTTGTGAAAATTTTTCAAATTTTTAGAGTTTTTAAAGATTTTTTGGAAAATTAAAACTATGAAAATAAAACTAACTATGCTAGAATATCGCTCCCCCACACTTAAGTCGAGCCATGTCCTCATGCTCGACCGTAGTGCATGGAGCACAAAAGAAAAGAAAAGAAACTACGAAAATAAAGCTAAAAATCAAAAATAAAGTGGAGAAAATGGTAGAATGTGTCCGGCCGGGGTGTAGTCAAGTCACCATGGGTCGAGACAAGAAAAAGATATGGAAGGGGGAAGAAAAAAAAGAAAAGAAGGAAATAAAAGGAAATGGGAGGGGAGGACTAGGTGTAATCAAGTCACCTAGCCCGGATTCCGCCTAAATCCGACTAAATCCTCAAAAAGAAAGAGTGAAAAACTTGTAAAATTTGGATTTTGAAAATGACTCTCGATGTAGTCACATCATCGAGAATCGGGAGCAACCAAAACCAAGGCCTCGAAGGCCGCCAAGACTAAGGGGAAGGGGATAAACAAGGGGAAAACAAGCAATAAAAACGGAAAAGAGAGGATAGTTGCCTTACCGACCGGTTAGCAACTCACTCGCTCCATCGTCTCAATGATTAATGTAGGCACTTGCTTGTTATCGCCATTGTCATCCCTCTTCAAGCTTAAGAAAACCGCATGGCTAAGGTAGTAATGGTGTGAGGGGTTGAGATTTGATGTGAAACTCGGTTTAAAGTGGATAGAAGATGAAATGAGGATATGAAAATGAAGTATGTGGGTGGTATGATGTTAGCAAGGAAGGTAGGGAGGTTGGGTGGGGGTATACAATGGTTGGGTGGGCTTAAATGTCGAAGAAGAGGCACCAAAAAGGAGTAGGGGGTCATCCCGGTCGGGATGGGTGGTCCCGGTCGGGATGACATACCCGTCCCGATCGGGAAGCTCCCTTCCCGGTCGGGATGGCACTCCAGCGAACTCGATTTTTGGCACCCTCATCCCGATCGGGACGGCCCCATCCCGGTCGGGACGACACACCCTTCCCGGTCGGGAAGGGTCATCACGACTCCCATGACCCCAAAAACCGACTTCCTTACTCACGATCCAAGCTCTATCACTAACCACTCCTTTCTAGGAATCATCTTCACTTCACCTATCACAATAAACTCAAAATACACATCAAATTCACTCCCTCACATCGCTCATCAACAATCCAATATTACAAGGATACCACAAAAACAAACAAAATCAAGAGAAAATAAAACACACAAATACAAGCACAAGTATTCTAAAGAGGAGAGGAGGGGAATATACAACATGACGGTTCTTTAGGAACTCCGTCAAACCCAGGATGGTGGACTCTTCTTCAACCGTAGCCCTCAAGGGCATGGAGGAGCAAGTCGAACGCGCTACCGACATCATAGTGGAGGCCCAAGAAGCGCTCGAGCTTAGCCAACCTCCACGGCCTCCAAGGTGGAGGCAAGAAGTAGGATTTCCAAGACCCATCGTCATCATTCGTGTCATATCCGGGGTCTATCCATCCTACGAGCTTCACCGACCTCTTCCTCCCTAGGCACCGCCTTCAATCATTAGCAAGCTTCATCTCCAAGAAACAAGGCACAAAAAACGGTTTTGGCCTTGCTTCCTCATTGCACACCCCCACACTTTCCTCAAGTTGTGGTTCCCCATCTTCATCATTCGGCCCCATATCATCTTGGAGAATAGGATCGAAACTTCTACCGGCGGTTTCAATCTCTTCCAAGTCATCTTTCGGTGTACTAGCAAGGGGCTTTTGATGCTTGTTTAAGTTATCGCACAAGGGCAACTCGAGGCTAACAATCTCACCCAACAACTCCACAAACTCCACCAAACCATCCAACTCACTATCCTCCTCCAATTCTTCACCAATGTTGCCTTCACTAAGGGTCATCTCCTCATTCGTCTCTTTTTGGGTAGACGATTGAGGTTCTTCAAAGCAAATCTCTCTATCAAAGGGAACAACGTTGGCGGCTTCATGGTTAGGTTGCTCCTCTTTCTCAAGTGGGCACCCTTCATCTAGTTGCGATGTTCGGGATAAATACATTACGGTTTGAACCGATAATGCATTTAATCGAGCATCAAACGCCTCGTTTTCATTCCGATATTGGGCCAAGAATTCATCTTGCTCCTTTTGCATTTGTATGGCCATTTCTTGAAGGCTCCTTTGCATTTGAAGAAGCGATTGAAACTCCTCCATGTCGGGCAATCGGTGATCATTGGGGTCTTGATAATCTCCATGATAATCTTGATAATCTTGATGATAATCTTGATAATCTTGATTAAACATGGTGTCTTGATGATGCCCAAGGGGTGGGGCATCATATTGTTGGTAGCAAGGTTGGGGTGGTTGGTAGTATTGTGGGTCATGGGGTTCATATTGTGGTTGGGGTGGAGGGTAATATGGTGGGTCTTGATGGTATTGGCTTCCATAAGGTGAATCTTGATTGAACATGGTGGGTTCACATTGATAACTCGAGTAATAGTCACCATGATCGTAGGATTGGTAATCGTTCACTTGTTGGTAGCCATTTTCATAACCTTGAGGTTCATACCCACTAGAGTCTTGATCACCCCAAGAAGCTTGATTATGGTAGGGGGACGTCATGTCATATCCTTGGTTCAAGGAAGAAGAGGAGTAGCTCATATCGGCTCCCGAGTGTGTGGAGTTTAGATCAAACCCCATGCTTGCTCGAAAATCGTAGTCCATACCCGGTTGGAAACCACTCATCCTAGCAACCGTCCGTTAAAGCGGCTCTTAATCGCAAGAAGAAGATAGTCACCACCTCTAAGCATAAACTGTAGACTAGGAACAAACGTGAGAAGTCTAGTGCTTTTTGGGCACTAGACAAGAGAGAAATAAACCACACACACACAAGAAGCAAGGTAACCAAAGAAAAAAGAAAAACACAAAACACAAGACAAAGCCAAGTAATTAGGTAAACAAAGTCTAAACTAGCACCGTCCCCGGCAAAGGCGCCAATTTGATGGGAAGGGATTTGTCGTGGAATCCCAACCGTCAAATAAATAACCGGCTAAAACCTAACTAGGGTAGCTAGGGTAAGTCGGGTCGAATCCACGGGGACGGTAAGAGGCGTCTAGACCAAGTTCGCCCAAGTACTTGACCAAGTCAACGGGCTAAACTAAACTATAGAATGATAGAAGGGGAGAGAGTTAGACTATGACTAGGAAGAATAACAAGGAAAACGGGCTAGGATTAGGTCGGGGTCAAAGGGGTAACGAAATGGTCAAGGGAGAGCTAGAATGAAGGAGGTAGTAGGGTAATCTAGGTCGGTCCGGGCGGTCGCAACTTAAACCGACCTAGAGGTTCCTCATGGAACCCATTTTGGCGACACACATGACAAAAGGGGTTCTAGCGTGTTATGGCCTAGATCGCATCCGGGCGGTCGCAACTTAGACTAACCTAGGGGTCGCCCTCACCGGGCTCTCGCAACTTAATGAGGGAACCGAACCCATAACAACTAACACCCACAAGGGAAAGGCAAGAAAAACAAGCAATCTAACTTACTTAGTCATTCAAGCAATTCATCAAACATGTCATATGCATCAACCAAGAGAAAACCCAAATCTTCCACCCACATCTCCAACAAACCCTTAATCACCCAATCAACACCCTAATCACCCTACTAACCCTAGCAAGAACACTACTCTAACATAATCAAACTACACTAACAAGAACAAGAGAAATCAACACAAGAATCCAAACATCCATAATGAAACTATTGAAAAAGATGAACTAAGAACACTACAACAATCAAAGATGCAAACTTGGATGAATTAAACAAGATAAAGAGTAAAAAGGAAGAGAATTATACCATACTAGTGAAGGAGAAAGATTGAAACTTGCATTAATGAAGAAAACCCAAAACAAACCACCAAGGTTGTCAAGCTTGGTGAAGATCTTGAAGAATTCCCTTAATACAAGTACTAAACTAAGATTAACCACTAATTACCGACTAATCTACACTAATCTAACCTAAAGTAGTCTAGGGTTTAAGGAGAGGTGAAGAACATAAGCTCAGATCGTGCCTTAATACAAGAGGGGGGTATTTATAGGGTTACAAATGGAAGGGAGAAGAGAAGAATGAAGCGCGGCTGCCAGGTGCCCTTCCCGGCCGGGAGGAGGTGGTCCCGGTCGGGAGGGTGTCGGTCCCGGCCGGGAGGAGATGGTCCCGGTCGGGACGGCCCAAAACAGGAGCCCTCTCTTTTGTACACCTCATCCCGGTCGGGATGGCATCCTTCCCGGTCGGGATGGGTCTTGTAGGCCTCCAATATGATCTTTAGGGTTCCTCCTTGCTTCACATGGACTTCTCATCGATTCTCGGGACTCGGGATCGGGTCTCGGAGGCTCGGGATTGGGTCCCAAGGTCTCGGGGTCGATTCCAAAGCATCGAGTCATCGTTCCTTTATCTCGTTGGCTCCAAAATGTGTATGTATCGAGTCGGAATCGCTCCAACTCTTCCAAATCGGTCTCGGGAACCTGAAACGAACTAAAGGAAGCATAAGAAGCCCCTAAACCGCTCCCAAGGAGCGATTCTACAAGGAAAATGGGACCAAAACACTACAAAATAGGCACTACAAACCACACTTATCAAAATTGCCCAACAATGTTTCAAAGAATGGTTACTGATTCCAAAACAGCTCTATATTCAGGTTCCAAGTATAGCCTTTTAGGTTATGTGTTAAAGTTATATACTGCAAAAGCTGAGGGGGTTGGAGTGATAAGAGTTTCACTACTTTGTTAGAGATTGTTTCTGTTGGCTTACCTTCGAGTAATGTGCTACCCATTACCACATATCAATGCAAAAAAATCCTTTGTCCATTGGCTACAAAATACGAAAAGATTCACGCATGTCCGAATGACTGTATTTTGTACAGAAAAGAGTACATTAATTTAGAAGAATGCCCAAGATGTGGAGAGAAACGATACAGATTGACAGAGAATGATAATAGAGGCAAAAAAGGAGGCCCAAGAAAGACTTTATGGTATTTACCAATTATTCCTAGATTTAAGCGATTATTTGCAAATTCAAAAGATGCATAGTACATGATATGGCATCATAAAGGCAGGAAAAAGGATGGTAAAGTTAGGCATGTAGCCGACTCTCCACAACGGCGAAACTTTGATAGATCATTTCCAGATTTTGGTGAAGAGTATAGAAATTTAAGATTAGGGCTTTGTACTGATGGGATTAATCCATTCGGGACTTTGAGTACACAACATAGTTGTTGGCCTGTAATGTTAGTAATATACAACATTCCTCCTTGGCTTAGTATAAAGAGTAAATATATCTTGCTGGCACTACTAATATCAGGCCCCAAACAACCGGGAAATGATACTGATGTGTATCTGGCGCCTCTTGTTGAGGACCTGAAGTTGTTGTGGGAAGTTGGTGTACGTGTGTACACTACAAGAAACTGTTTCACACGCGACCGAATATTTGCGACCGATTTATTATCGGTCGCACAAATAAAATTTGCGACCGTTATTCAAAATAGCGACTGAATTTTGGTTGCAAGGAGACACGAACTACTCTGAGCAATAGGCGCGAAAAAACAGTGACCATTTGTGATTATTTGCGACCGATTCTATGGTCGCAACTGTAAATTTGCGACCAAATTTGCGACCAAATAGAAATCGGTCGCAAATCCTTCACAAATACCTACGGATGCGACCATTTTCCAAACAATTAAAACCCTAAAATGAAAAACCAAAAAATTAAAAACCCCCAAAATTAAAAAATCCCGTCAGTCCGTCGATCCCCCACCGCGCTACTCTCCCCACCGTCACTCTCCCCCTGCGCCGGCGTTTACTATCGGTATTTACTATCTTCATTCAATTGAATTCTGTGTTTTCTATCGTTATCGTTATCGGAACAGGAATTGAGTTGTTGATTCAATCTGTATTTCAAATGATACGATATGTTTCGATTCTCTGTTGCCGCATCTGAGTGTGTGATATTCTTGTACGATTAGCATCTGTTTTGTTGATTTCGATGATATTGAGGTTAGTGATTTGTGTGCTGTGAAGAGTTTGTTAAGCCTGAATTGTTTGGTTTCTGAACTGTAATGGTTGAAGTTTGATGCGAACTTGCGATATTTCACCGTCACATAGCCACCTACCATGTTATATTCTTGTACGATTAGCATCGATTTTTGTTGATTTCGATGATGTTGAGGTTGATGATTAGTTTAGAGTTTAAGTTTTCACTGTGAAGGGTTTGTTATGGTTGAATGAATCGATTTCTGAATTGTAATGGCCGAGGTTTGATGTGCACTTACAATATTCCACCGTCACATAGCCACCTCACATGGGAGCCTAATGCGATGAGACAAAGCTACTTTATCCCTTGATTTTGTGAAATCAGTGTGTCCTGTGTTTCTACAGTTCCCATTCTGGTCGGTTGTCGAGTTTTTGAAGTTCGTGTTTTGATTTTTCTGGATTTTTTTTCCCTTATTTACAATTATTGATTAGTTTAAGGCCAACAAGAAGGTCCCAACGGCGGTAGAAATCTTCCACGAAGCACATAGTCGTGGTGGAAAATTAACCACAAAGAAGGCTAAAAAATGCTATGTAAGTATCGATTTTTGTTGATTTTTTGTCACATGTTTAAAGCCATTTATGTTATGATTTGTTTTCCCTTGTTTAATTTGTTCAATTTCATTTTGTTATGCAAGTGTTTATTATTGTGCTTTTGTGGTGTGTAAGCTTTAATTGTGTACGTGTTTCATTAACTAGTAAACTAGCTAGTAAAAGGGTGCATCAAATATCAAAGCATAATACATTTTGAATTAGTGTAAGTTACTCGTACTACTCTATGGACTCCACACCTTTATTAATCTTTATTACTACCACTCTAGAGCTTTATTAATTTTTATGAGTTTTGCAATTGGCGAGGGAGGATCAATGATTTCGGGGAATGGAGATGACATCTTCAACCTCACAATATTCATGGAATAATTGCTGCGCCATCGGGTTTCCTTATTTTCGTACTAATTATCGTTGTTTGATTGATTGATTGATTTGGGGGGTTTGAGTTGAAAAATATATAGGGCGGGCTGATCATATCAATAATTTTATTTGATAGTTTTATCTGGGTTGAAAGATTGGATAGTTGATTTGATTTGGATGTGAGTCGAAAGATTGAGTTTTTGAGTGAATATTAGCTCTGACCATATCCATAATTTTATTCGGGTCGAGTTATCTTGTTGAAAGATTGGGGTTTTAGGTTCATTTTAGCTAATTGGATGGATAATTTGTGTGGGTTTAATTTATCTTGTTGAAAGATAGAAAATTTGAGTGTATTTTAGCCAATCGAATTCATAATTTGATTTGATTTGAGTTGTTTTGCTGAAAGATTGGAGTTTTTAAGTGTATTTTAGCTAAATTGGATTCATGATTCGATTGGGTTTGAGTTATCTTCTTCAAAGATTGATAATTTGATTTGGGTTGAATTGTTTTGCCGAAAGATTGAGTTGAGCTATCTTGTTCAAAGATTGGGTGGATATTTGTTATATATGAAAATTATGTTTTGTCTACTTGGCTAAATAATAAATTTGGTTTCTTTTAGGACGAATACACAACAAAGAAAAATCAATTGGAAGCTTCTAAAACGAAGTTTGATGAAAATCAGCTATTTTTGGAAGTAGTTGGTGGCCGTAAGAAGGGAAAAGTTTATGGATTGGGTGAGGTAGCTGATCATTACTTTCAAAAAGCTTCATCCTTCTCGGATGTTTCGTCTGTTGCATCATACGCTCCGGGGATAGTTAGTGTACTTGAAGAGCAAAACAAGAAACTTGAAGAGCAAAACAAGCAACTTGAAGAACAAAACAAGAAACTTCAAGCGGAGAATGTTGCAAGACATGGAGCGCAAGAAGAGGCATACCGTCGGTTCCAAGAAGAGATGAGGAAAGAGTTTGAGGATAAATTCAATAGCATGTTCGCCAATTGTAATCGTAATCAATTTGGTCCACAACGAGACTTTAGTGACTTTGGAGATGACGGGGCGACCGGGTCCTTCACCGTAACTTAGGTTGATGATGATATTGTTGATCTTTTGACTCTTTGTTTTCTTTAGTAACTTGTGAGGCTATGTTTCTTGGATTTTTATCGTGATTCTATAAGATGTTGGATTTGATTTAGTTATCAAATGAATGTTTTCTGTAATTGGTGGAAAGTTTGTGACGTTTGAGGTTTGGAAATGGAACCGTAAATTTTTTTTTGCAGGATGTAAATTTGAATGAATAAAATCCATTCAATATGGATTGGCACGAAAAAAGCAAACAAACAATTTTTTTTCAGTAATATTTGCGACGGATTTCAGATATCTGCGACCATTTCGGTGCGACCGATTTCAGATATCTGCGACCATTTAGTTGCGACCGTTTTATATATTTTTGCGACCGATTATTCTATATGGCGGGTTTTTTTGGCGGGCCCAAACGGTCGCAATATTCGGTCGCTAAGATGAAATATTTGCGACCGAAACAACGGTCGGAGATTTGCGACCGTTTTCAGTCGCAAACTTGAAATTTGCGTCCAAGATTTGCGTCCATTGAAAAACAGTCGCAAATTTCCAAAATCGGTCGCAGATTTTAGTTTTGCTATCGTTTTGCCCCTATTTGCAACCGATTTTGGCGGTCGCCTGTGAAACTGTTTTCTGTAGTGGTATGATGCTGCTAGTGACTCTAAATTCCAATTGCGTGCGATGTTGTATTGCACAATAAATGATTTTCCCGCTTACGGCAACCTTTCTGGTTATAGATTAAAAACCGATAAAGGATGCCCTGTTTGTGGGGATGACACTGACTCCGAATGGTTGGAGAACTCGGGTAAATATGCTTATATGGGCCATCGACGATTTCTTCCCGAGGGTCATGCATATCGAAAGAAGAAGAAGTTCTTTTATGGGAAAACCGAGCATAGGCCGCCTCCATCAATTTTGAATGGCAAAGAATATTACGAACGAGTTAAAAACATAAATGTCGAGTTCGGAAAGCCTTACAAACCTCCCCATGATGGTGTATATCACTCAAAGAGGTCAATATTTTGGGATCTTCCATAATGGGAATATTTGTCAGTGAGACATTGTATTGATGTTATGCACGTGGAGAAAAATGTATTCGATAGTGTAATTGGTACATTATTGAATATGCCAAACAAAACTAAGGATGGGATAAAGGCGAGGAAAGACATGGTCGCAAGAGGAAGACTCGATTTGAAGCCCAATGAGGGGGTGAAACGGACCTATTTACCCCCGATCTCCACAACTTTATCGAGAAAGGAAAAGATTGTAGTGTGTGAGTCTTTATAAGGTGTGAAGGTACCATATGGATATTCCTCAAACATAAGTCGACTTGTTTCAATGAAAGATTTGAAATTAGTAGGCATGAAATCTCATGATTGTCATGTTATGTTAACACAGTTGTTGCCTGTAGCTATAAGATCTGTATTGCCTAAACATGTTAGAGTTGTTGTCACAAATTTGTGTTCATTTTTCCATGCAATTAATTCTAAGGATATTGATCCCGACAGCTTGGATGTCTTACAAGCTAATGTGATTAAGACTCTTTGCGAATTGGAAATGTTCTTTCCGATTTCTTTCTTCGACATCATGGTTCACTTAATTGTTCATCTAGTCAGAGAGATAAAGTTATGTGGTCCAGTTTTCCAGAGAAACATGTGGGCAATGGAACGAGAGATGGGTACGTACAAGCGACGAATGAAAAATCGATATCGCCCTGAAGGTAGTATTGTTGAATCAACAATTGCTTGTGAGGCACTTGGATTTTCTACTGATTACATGGCGAATGTGCATCCTATTGGACTTCCTACCTCGCGACATGAAGAAAGACTTTCAGGACAGGGTACCTTGGGAAAGAAAATTATTATAGTTGACAATCACCTCTTAAAACGAGCCCATCTGTATGTTTTACAAAACAAGACAGATGTCGATAAATATTTAGTTAAGCATATGGCTTTATTGAAGCAACAAAATCCACAGAAGCATGAATCTTGGTTGACGAATGAACACAATCGCACTTTTGTACAGTGGTTCAAAGATGATGTGATGGATGAGTTGTCCGATCCATCGCATAAGATGAAGGAAAACATAAGGTGGTTAGCCCAAGGACCTAATCGAAACATCGTGACTTATGAAGGGTATGATGTCGATGGGTTTTGCTTTTATACAAGTAGACAGGATAGCAAAAGCACGATGCAAAATAGTGGTGTTATTGTTATTGCATCGTCTGAAGAATATGTCGGAAAGGGTAAGAAATCGGTAAATGTGTCTAGGTCATATTATGGGATAATTGAAGATATATGGGAGCTTGATTATTCTAGGGAATTTAAGGAAACTTTGTTTCGATGTAGATGGGTTGATTGTGATAAGGGTGTTAAAGTTGATGATATGGGATTCACTTTGGTAAATTTCAGTGTCCTTGGACATGCACAAGACCCGTTTATACTTGCATCTCAAGCAAAACAGATCTTTTATATGACTGATCCTTTGGATAATAGTTGGAAGATAGTACGTTACGGTAAAAGACGTATTCTTGGTGTTGAGGATGTTACAGACGAAGAAGAATATGATCACTTAGACGAATTTCCTCATCTATCAACCAAAAGTCAAGAAGCGTTAGATATACGTCATGAGACTTATGTACGTAATGATCGTGGTGATGTGTGGACATGACGTAGGTCCACCCCGACGCGGCCACGCGCGGGTTTGGGTAGGCGAATGAATCTCGTGGCGAGATTGTTCTCGGGTTCGAAATTTAAGTCAAAATGGAGTCGCCACCGAATTTTGTGGTTATTCGGAACCATACGAGCCCACTCTATGTCGTCATGGGCTATACACAATGTAAGCCCACTTCAATTTCAGAGTTCATTGGGCTCGTCCCTTTGCATTGCAATATCGATACCGTTTAAACCGGCTTTCGTATATAGAATGACTCTCGTGCGCCAAGGGTTTCGGACATCCGGAAACCAAAGGTTCTGAGTAAGGGGTGAGGGTACGTGTTGGGAAGCCCACTAAGGACACCCAACCCCGCCCGCACATGGCGGCCTCTACTAAGACATCGTTCGTGTTCGTGTGCGCGCGCTAGTAAAACGATTAAATGATATGCAAACAGCATTTTCGGGCTAAGCATGCGAGTTGTTGATTAACTACGTCATTTAATGCATCTTGATTCACGTCAAAGTGATTTAGCATGTGATGTTCATTTAAGGCGATAAATGGCAAACATCAAGAATAGAAAACTCGTAAATAAATTACAAATTACACGGGCGGAATACAACCCGGAATTCACAATACAACGAGCAATAAAATAGAATAATTGAATTAAATAAGAAGAGCGATAAATAAATACACGACTCGACAAAGACCCGTATATAATAAATACTCACTAGATCGTGAATTAGCTAGACGGACCAACCTTAATTAATTACGCATTATATTGCATATTAATCAAAGGACGGAGGTTCGAGACCTAGGCGTGATTCTAACCCGATCCCGAACCTCGATGTCTTGTCCCGACTTATCACCTCGAGAAATGAAGTCTAAATTAATTATGTGTCGGATACGACTAAAGACTCGTCGACACAAAAATTAATAGTGTGAGACCGTCGATCAAAGTCGGTTTAAGTGTCGTGATGTGCATGAGTTTTAGAAAAATGGGTTCACGTGATGGCCTTTACACGCGTTGACTAAAAGTCGCAAAGAAAAGACGAGTCTTGAAATATGGTCAAATGTCGCGAAGATCGCATATTAATGTAAGGACCGAGAAGGGTAGAAAGTCGGGAAAACGGGAAAATGGTCTCGGCCGGATAGGCATGCCCGCGAGTCACATGGCCGGTCGCGCGACTCGCGTGTGGGCCTGGTCGGGCATCTTCTATTTGTCGAAAAATCGTCAATTTTTATAATCACGTGCCAATGTGGGTTTATTTACTCGATTTATGTTTTTGCTAGATTAGGAATTTTGAATTAGTAGCGAAATTGCATCCCTCTACGTCACGACATCGAAACTAATCCTTCCGGATTATGTAATGTCGGTTTTCGTGTCAACGGGTTTCGTACTAATTGAAATGGGATCGAATGCGTTCAACTACGACCGATTGCAATCACGTCACACCCTTGAGAACATTGGGGCGGGGCTCCTCGAAAGGGCTCCACCTCCGTCGTTACTCGTAAAGGGATTAGACGGACTTTAGGCGATCGTCGTAGTCAAACGTATTTGAAACCGAAAACTTGTATTAATATATATATGTACGCGGTATTAATTGTTAATGACGAAATGTAAATAAATAAATAAATAATGTTAGTGGTTAGAGTACATAATAAAATGTTAGTAGCAAAATTAAAATAATGTTAGTAACGGAATTAAAATGTTAGTGCTAGTAATAATAATAATAATAATAATAATAATAATAATAATAATAATAATAATAATAATAATAATAATAATAATAATAATAATAATAATCAAAAGGAAAAGAGAAAGGAGAAAGAGATGTCGGGATTTGAATTACACCCTCAACCTACATGCTTAATGGCCTCGGAAACGAACTCGTAATAGCGACGGGAGCGCGGGAGTGTCGAGATATGTAGGGTGAGTTATGGTGTGTGTCTTTGACGAGTTTTGATCTCGGGATTTTGAATATGTATGTGTGTGTGTATGTATGCCGCCGGTTTTTCGAGGGCAAAAGGCTCGGTTTTTTTGTATGGTTTTGCTTGGGGTTGTAGTGTAGGATGTTTAGGTAGATTAGGGTAGAATATGTAGGGTGAATGAGGTTTGCAAAGGCTCTCCTTAAACTCTCAAAAGCTTGAAAAATGAATAGGGTTAGGGGTGTATTTATAGAGTGAGTGAGTTGGGTGAGTTGAGTCATTTTAGGAAGGAGTTGATTCCTTGATTTGATTTGCTTTTTTGAATTCTGATTTAGGCGCCATCTTCTAGAAGTTGTATTTGGCTGATTTGTGTGACGGGTTCGTCCTTGACCGGGTTTTGACCCGGTCGCTAAAAGACGGGATTTATCTTTGGTGTTGGTTTTGGCCCAAATTAGTCTTATTTTGCTCGGATCGACCCACTGGGCCCGGATTTGAGGTCTGTTTTGAGAGATTTGCACTCCGCTAAATGCCCACGTCGGATACTATTGATTCCGAGTCCGTATTCGAGCGTATTAAGTCACGTTAGCATCCGATCATCATCGGGTGTTTTGTCGGGAACTGCTATAGACACTAGCAGGCAAAATGTGGGTGTCTACAGAGCCCCCACTCTGACTGAGGCTTGGACAAGGCGATAGTCAGAGTAGCTACCAGGCCAATCGAGGATTACGACCTGGCAGCTTTCCGGTCGGGTCGTTTATAGTCCATTAGACTTGCGTGAAGGGCTCGCCAGCCATAAGAAAAGGGTCATACCTGTCCTGATGATGATAGCTCTGTAGGGAGTCGGACTTGCCTTTGAAGTCCTAGGTGTACCTGTATTTGCACATAATATTTAGGTGAAACACCGACTCATGCTGGGGAGTAGAGTAGCTGCGCGGGACTTGCTTCCGAAGTCTTGGGTGTACCCGTATGCCGACACATGACAACTTGCATGTAGCATTCCAGGAGAAACACCGCCTTTGATGTTCCGTTGGGAAGCATTAGCTGGTACCTGAAATGTTAGATACGTAGGCAGAAATAGCAGGCATAGCAGATAGCAAGATAGCACATAGGAAATGCAGTTAGCATCTATAGACTAGTTTGCGCTGGGGAGAATGATTTTTGAAATCGAAGTCCTGAAAGCAACCCACGTGCTAGAAGATAGGTTTTCAAAATTGAAAGGGGTAGAAAAGAAATTTGCAGTTTAAATAGACTGAAATTTGACCCTGTTGAAAAGGATTTTATCAAATGGCTAAGTTTTGCAAACTTTGAAGTGAAAATTTGAGAAGGGAGGTACTGACAGACTCGACTCTGGACGTGACAGGACGACGAGTTGACAGACACGACTTGGACTCTCGAGGGGTTGGACCGCGACTCAGGAGATGGGCCAACTAAGACGACAAGACTCTTAAGCTGCGCTATTCCGTAGCCTAGGCGAGTGGCAACACGGTCGAACATCAAAATGGGAAGAATGTGTAATAGGGGGATTGCAGTAGTCTGTAACGAGACTGTAACGACAGGACTTAGTAGTAGCAATGTTATAGTCTGGTGCTCTTTTGGATCTTTGGTTTTGGGGTACAGTCCCAAAATGGGTATCGCTTCGAGTCCCTGACAATTCTCGTCTTCGACTGAGCCGAGTACTAGGACACTCTATAGAAAGGAGGCTAGTTTTTGAAAATTATTTGGATTTTGTGAGTGGATGGAGATCTTCTGTCTAAGAGAAGCCTCCTGGACGACAAAGCTAACTGTTGAGAACATGATAGTGTCGTGACCGGAATGATGGTGCTTTTTGAATTTGTGTCAATATGGGTGGTTGTGCCCTTGTTGAAAGGCTGCCTACGTATTCACGTGTAGTGAAATCAAACCAAGCCGTAGTTCAGTGGATTGGAAGATATATTATGGTGCCTAGTTTATTAGGGCTTTGTGTGTAACTAGCCATAACGATGGTGTAGGCTAGGTGAATTCCCAATGATGTCTTGATCAAAGGGCTAGAACAGTTAGGATCTTGATCCCGTGACTGTGAGCGTTCTCCGAGGTAGCCCCCAGAGGTGGTGTGAACTATTTGGGCATGTTCTATGCCGACCGCAGGTTGAGTTCCCGTGTTTGGGGCTGGTAACTGGTTTGGATAATTTTGGAAATGTGGAGCTAAGTCGCAAGTGGCTTTAATGATTCGAAATCTGGAGCTTGATTTTGTGGAGCTAAGGCTTCGAGGGTAAGGTATTTCAATGTGGTAGGAAAGAGGGAAGTCGAGTAAAAATGACTCGAACTTCGATCGGGGTAGGTTTAATAATGCGGGATTTGATTTCCATGTCTGGCCCTAATGGTTAGGGTGTATCCTATGGAGCTTGAATCCTCAAAATTCCGGGCTGTCTCTTAGCCTAGGTCTCAGGAAAGGTCTTGAAGGTTGTAATGCGGGAAGGCTAAGTGTGGTGTTAGCTGCCCAGCTGATTGTTTCTCCCCTATTCGATGGTATGGGCATTGATAATTTTTGAATTGACCGTACCCCGGTCAAGGGATTTTTAACTTGAGTTGAACGTTGACCACGGTCATGGGTATTTGAATTTTTTTTTTTATTTTTTTTTTGGTTGACCTCTTAGCCCCGGTCGTGGGACCTTCACTTGAGTTGACTGTGTCCCGGTCAAGGGATTGATCGTATCTGGTCGAAGGATGTTGAGAGTTCTTTTTTGGTCATGGCCAGCTCTTTTGTTTCGGCCTTTTGCTTTTTTTCTTTGAACTTCTGTTTTTTGTCCAGATTTTTTTTTCGGCTATCCCTCCCTTTGATGTTGTGGGTGGATATGGGGGTGGGCCCATCGGTTGGATTAGGCTTGTGGAGCTAAACCTTTGTAAGGTATAAGCCTAGTTGGTGAGTGCAACTCGTGGTGGAGTACTCTACGGTAAGCATGGTGATTTGGATCTCGGTATTGTCATCATAATTCCGAGCAGGCTTAGTGGGAGCATCGTCCCGAGTTGGGAATTTTTGGCATCAAGCCTATAGAGTCACGATGCTTCTTTTTTGCTTCTGGTCAGACTAACGCCTAAGGTAGGGATTGATCAGTCTTATTGGAGGGGTGTTTATTGTGGGAAATGGGCTTGCCTTCCGTCTTGAACCCAAACTAGGAGACTACCTAGATTTGTCATAGGATTCGATACTGCTCCTGCTAGGGGTAGTTATGTGGCTGTCTATGCCGGACATGGAACAGGTAAGGAAAAACATGGGTCTCAGTTCCTGCAGTCATTATAGATGTGCCTATAATAGTCACGTGCATGTGCTCACAGTGTATGATGGTGTTCATCATGTTCTCGGAAACACATAAGGGAAGCTTATATGAGAAATAGAAAAGTTGATTTTATTGAATTTTGAAAAGAGGACAGAATACAGTTGACTCTGACTCTGACTTTGAAATGAGGATGTAGGATATCCCAGACTCGGACTAAGACTTAGACTCGAATCGAATCCGGACTTTCGGATACTTGGTTGGCCGTTTCTTTTTGGTAAGGTCCTTGATTGGAGGAAACGACAGGTGCCACGACTCGCCTAAACTCGACTTTGCGCGAATCCAAGAGAGGGAGTCAAACTAGACATGGCCCGAGGTGACGGGTCGACAAAGACTCTTGGACCGGGATACTCGAACGTTGACCTAAACGAGGTAACAACCCTGGCTTGGACTCGACGATGAGATTCAAGCTGCACGAGGGTAAGTCCGAAAATGGGGCGACCGTGTTTGACCGCGTCACGTGTTTGGTCCAACCGTGGCGACCTAAACCTTTAGGAGACTCGGGTGTTCATATCATAGATACGACTCGAAGAAGACATCGTAAGGACGCCGGTGTGTGATGAACATAAGGTACCTCTTAAGGTGACTGTGGTCGCATGCTCGGGTGGAGGACAGCCCCCAAGTGAGACTGAAGACTCTGATAGGACTCAGATGGTGCGGCATCTAAGTGACTCAAAAAGTGGGGTACGTGAGACAACACGTGTAAGACATGACCCTTAGAGCAACCGTGATTAATCGCTCTGCTGAAGGGTAGCCCCCGAGTGGGATTGATGATTTTGCTAAGACTCGAGTGTCGGACGAGTGACCCTTTAGATGTAAGGACCACAAACCTTTAGCTACAGGGCTATGCCTTGTAAAAGGTTGACTCGGCCTCGAGGAAAGGCAGACGGGGTAAGGGAAGAAACTCGCGATGTAAGATCGGTCGAGTTTCGACGCTGGAGACCCTTGACTTGACTTGAATAATGATAGACCCTGTGATTAGGGTAGACCCTAAAGTTAAAGGACTTGAATTGGAATGACTCGACTAACAGATTGAAAGACGGGCAAAATTCCCCTAGGAAAGGTCGTGGGGACCGTCCTGTCGGAGGGAAAGATCGCGTGTGACTTTCTAGTTAGGACTCGAGTGTATGGACGAACCTTCCATTTACGAGTGTATGACTCGTGTTGGTCGGTTATGCCTTTAGGAAAAGGCGGACTAGGATGGGGAAGAAACCCGTGATGTAGGATCGACGGAGTTTCGACGCTAAAGACCTTCGACGTATTACGAAAAGACCCGACACACGAATTACGGTAGGTCCTATAATAAGGAAGGTTTTTGAAAAATGATTGAATTTTGAAAATTGAGAGGACGGTCCTGAAATTGGCAGTGGGCCAATAGGACCGGGCATTTTGAAATGTTAGAATGGTTGCGAGTAATTTCGCGTTTTGAAAATTGAGGAGGCGATCCCGTCTTTTGAAATTGGCAGCATGCCGACAGGGCCGAGTTTTTTTGATAAGTTGAATATTTGGAATTTTGAAAATTTGAATATCGAAAAATAAATTTCCGAAAATTTGAAAATCGAAAATAAGATCCCGAAGATTTGAAAATCGAAAACGGCATCTCGGAGATTTGAAAATCGAGAATGGAATCTCGAAGACTTGAAAATCGAGGTGGAATTTTGAAGATTTGAAAATTGAAGTTGAATTTTGAAAATTCGAAAGTCGAAAGGGAATCGAAAATTCGAAATTTGAAATGGGAAGCATGCCGGCTAAAAATAGGCTATTTTGAGTCAAATCGTAAGTCTAAATTTTGGCAGCATTCCGAGTTTTTGAAATTGGATATTTTGAAAAGACGGGTCCCGAAACGGACAGTATTTCGGGTTTTTCAAAATTTGGTATTTTTGGGAAGATGCATTTTTTGAAATGACGGTTTTTGAAAAAAGAATGACACGGAAACCAAGTAGCACGTAGTCAAACAAGCATTATAACGACGCTTATGTATGCTTTACACTAAGTCTCGGTCGGTCAAAATAGGGTCTATACCAACAACGATGGCTTTCTCTTGTGTAGGACGGACTCCCTAAGCCGAGTTGGTCTTAGGACATGCCGCGAAACCGAGACGAGTTCCACCATCGATGTCTATAGCGCACCCATGTAGAAATGCACCGTGGTATAGTGGGACGTCGGTCACAAGTAACCGGCCCGGGCAAAATTTGGGTTATGCATGAATCATTAAACTAATGCGCGCACACTAATGTTCGAACGATTTCTCTTCGAGTCTCACCCTAGGAACCCCGATGACATGTGGTACATCAGGTATCCCCAGCGGAGTCGCCAAATTGTGGACATGACGTAGGTCCACCCCGACGCGGTCACGCGCGGGTTTGGGTAGGCGAATGAATCTCGTGGCGAGATTGTTCTCGGGTTCGAAATTTAAGTCAAAATGGAGTCGCCACCGAATTTTGTGGTTATTCGGAACCATACGAGCCCACTCTATGTCGTCATGGGCTATACACAAAGTAAGCCCACTTCGATTTCAGAGTTCATTGGGCTCGTCCCTTTGCATTGCAATATCGATACCGTTTAAACTGGCTTTCGTATATAGAATGACTCTCCTGCGCCAAGGGTTTCGGACATCCGGAAACCAAAGGTTCTGAGTAAGGGGTGAGGGTACGTGTTGGGAAGCCCACTAAGGACACCCAACCCCGCCCGCACATGGCGGCCTCTACTAAGACATCGTTCGTGTTCGTGTGCGCGCGCTAGTAAAACGATTAAATGATATGCAAACAGCGTTTTCGGGCTAAGCATGCGAGTTGTTGATTAACTACGTCATTTAATGCATCTTGATTCACGTCAAAGTGATTTAGCATGTGATGTTCATTTAAGGCGATAAATGGCAAACATCAAGAATAGAAAACTTGTAAATAAATTACAAATTACACGGGCGGAATACAACCCGGAATTCACAATACAACGAGCAATAAAATAGAATAATTGAATTAAATAAGAAGAGCGATAAATAAATACACGACTCGACAAAGACCCGTATATAATAAATACTCACTAGATCGTGAATTAGCTAGACGGACCAACCTTAATTAATTACGCATTATATTGCATATTAATCAAAGGACGGAGGTTCGAGACCTAGGCGTGATTCTAACCCGATCCCGAACCTCGATGTCTTGTCCCGACTTATCACCTCGAGAAATGAAGTCTAAATTAATTATGTGTCGGATACGACTAAAGAGTCGTCGACACAAAAATTAATAGTGTGAGACCGTCGATCAAAGTCGTTTTAAGTGTCGTGATGTGCATGAGTTTTAGAAAAATGGGTTCACGTGATGGCCTTTACACGCGTTGACTAAAAGTCGCAAAGAAAAGACGAGTCTTGAAATATGGTCAAATGTCGCGAAGATCGCATATTAATGTAAGGACCGAGAAGGGTATAAAGTCGGGAAAACGGGAAAATGGTCTCGGCCGGACAGGCATGCCCGCGAATCGCATGGCCGGTCGCGCGACTCGCGTGTGGGCCTGGTCGGGCATCTTCTATTTGTCGAAAAATCGTCAATTTTTATAATCACGTGCCAATGTGGGTTTATTTACTCGATTTATGTTTTTACCAGATTAGGAATTTTGAATTAGTAGCAAAATTGCATCCCTCTACGTCACGACATCGAAACTAATCCTTCCGGATTATGTAATGTCGGTTTTCGTGTCAACGGGTTTCGTACTAATTGAAATGGGATCGAATGCGTTCAACTACGACCGATTGCAATCACGTCACACCCTTGAGAACATTGGGGCGGGGCTCCTCGAAAGGGCTCCACCTCCGTCGTTACTCGTAAAGGGATTAGACGGACTTTAGGTGATCGTCGTAGTCAAACGTATTTGAAACCGAAAACTTGTATTAATACATATATGTACGCGGTATTAATTGTTAATGACGAAATGTAAATAAATAAATAAATAATGTTAGTGGTTAGAGTACATAATAAAATGTTAGTAGCAAAATTAAAATAATGTTAGTAACGGAATTAAAATGTTAGTGCTAGTAATAATAATAATAATAATAATAATAATAATAATAATATACATAATCAAAAGGAAAAGAGAAAGGAGAAAGAGATGTCGGGATTTGAATTACACCCTCAACCTACATGCTTAATGGCCTCGGAAACGAACTCGTAATAGCGACGGGAGCGCGGGAGTGTCGAGATATGTAGGGTGAGTTATGGTGTGTGTCTTTGACGAGTTTTGATCTCGGGATTTTGAATATGTATGTGTGTGTGTGTATGTATGCCGCCGGTTTTTCGAGGGCAAAAGGCTCGGTTTTTTTGTATGGGTTTGCTTGGGGTTGTAGTGTAGGATGTTTAGGTAGATTAGGGTAGAATATGTAGGGTGAATGAGGTTTGCAAAGGCTCTCCTTAAACTCTCAAAAGCTTGAAAAATGAATAGGGTTAGGGGTGTATTTATAGAGTGAGTGAGTTGGGTGAGTTGAGTCAATTTAGGAAGGAGTTGATTCCTTGATTTGATTTGCTTTTTTGAATTCTGATTTAGGCGCCATCTTCTAGAAGTTGTATTTGGCTGATTTGTGTGACGGGTTCGTCCTTGACCGGGTTTTGACCCGGTCGCTAAAAGACGGGATTTATCTTTGGTGTCGGTTTTGGCCCAAATTAGTCTTATTTTGCTCGGAACGACCCACTGGGCCTGGATTTGAGGTCTGTTTTGAGAGATTTGCACTCCGCTAAATGCCCACGTCGGATACTATTGATTCCGAGTCCGTATTCGAGCGTATTAAGTCACGTTAGCGTCCGATCATCATCGGGTGTTTTGTCGGGAACTGCTATAGACACTAGCAGGCAAAATGCGGGTGTCTACATGATGGCATATGTTTTGAAAATCCTAAACAATAATACTAATAATGCATCATCGTTTAGTGAAGGTATATATATGCGTGCTGCATCTTAATTATATTTTCAATTAATTGTTAGATGTATTGATTTTTTAAATCGGTTTTGTTAATGTTATTTTTATTTGTTTATTGGATTATTCAAATTAACTGCTTTTTTTATATGGTTCAGGTTATTGCATCATGGAAGAAAATAATATGAATATAGTTAGCGTTGTAGAAAAGCCAAAGCCAAAGAAGAAATATAAACCTAGAGGTCCGACAACAAGGGTGAAGGATAAGAAAAAAGAGGAAACTATGCCACCGCAGTCTATAGAGTTTGATGAGTTAGATATGCCAAAAGGCCCATGTGCGATTGCTTTCGGTTCTGAAATGGGGGTTTTAGCCCGGGGAGTGAAGATTACATATGGGGGATGGCCTAAAGTGCCCGAAGGCAAAAAGGAAACAATTTGGTTACATATGAAGGTAATAATTAGTCTTGTTATTGATAATGATGTATAATCTTTTACAATTTGACTATATGAACTATAATCTACTAACCTTATGATTTAACGGATTTTGTTGTAGAAAATGTTCAACATCAAAGATGAGATGAAACGGGAACTTGTACTAAAGATTATTGGACATCGATATAAAAATTTTAAGACAAGGCTAGCTAGAAATTACATTTACACAAAAGGAAAACAAAAGAGTAGCAAGGAGAGTGAAGAAGAGTCAGAAGTTAAGGAATTAGAAGGGGGCGAGGAGTTAGATGACGATCCTAATGACGATCCTTGTGAGGCGTACGGGATCTCAAAAGAAGATTGGGAGGAGTTCGTAAAACAACGTACTGATCCAAAAGCTAAGGTTTATATCTTTCTTTTACTTAAGGTTATTGCCTTTGTGACTGCTGTTGCGAAGCATATATTCATCTGATCTCTATAAATAACTTCTAAAATCTGTAGGAAAGAAGTGAGAAAGGTCGACTTGCCCAAATCAGCAACAACACTCCACATTACATGGGAATATCTGGGTATAGTGGCAAGGCCGATAAATGGCTCCAGGAAGAAGTTGATAGGGAGATGTCACTAAACCCGGATGCTGATCCAGTTGCAGTTAGGGAAATTGCTATTCAGAGGATCAAGGATAGAAGTTTCATGTGGGTAAAAGGACATACGCCGTCATCGAGTGCTCCTCCACCACAGACACAAGAAATCATCAACAACATCGTAAGTCCTTTTTATAATCTTACGCTGATAAATAAGATCGCTAACACTCCAACTTTCATGTAAACAGAAGCATTGGTCGAATTTGGCGGAGAGTGGCGAGTTTGTTCCTTCGAGGTTAGAAGATGTATTGGTGAAGGCAAGGGGTAAAAAAGAGCATCTAGGGAGGACAAGAGGAGTCGGTACTTTTGTTGGTAACCAAAAATATTTTGGAAAACCAAGTCGAAGTTCTTCGGAGAAAATGTACACGGCTCAAGAAATGGATGAAAAGTTAGATGAGGTTAAAAGGGAAACAAGGACAGAGATGAAGAATATGTTCAAAATGGCAAAGGCATGTGGTATGATATTGCCCATTGGCTTTCACGGTGATGAAGAAGCATCAAATCATTCACCAACCCCACAAGATCACAGTAGTCATTCAATTCATCAAAGTGACCCTTTTGTTGACTTAAAGGTACAACAAATTATCATTTTTTGGGATTATGTTGTTTTTGTTCACTAATGTTTTTTTCCTTCTACATTTTTTGTACCTATTCTAATAATTTTGAATGACTGTATATTTTGTAGGATTCTACATCTTGTAAGTTATGTGTTCATGATGGTGTTGCATTGATCGTCGTTGCTGAGGGGATAGTTCTACCATGGAAAGAGAACACAATGGTGCACCACACGACATTGAGTCCACATAATGTTCATGTAACAATCGATAAGTGTTTGGATTCTACTGCGTTACTTCATGAAATCTGGTTAATGATTTTGAGTTCTTAAAAATGTTTACTCCATTATAGCTATCTCATTGTTGTCTTTTGTTTTCTGTACAAATTTTGTGTCGGAGATGACTAAATTAAAGCAATGATTATAGTGCAATTGATGAATTAAACTATCTTGGTGAATAATGATTTATAACACCTTTTTGTTCATACAATTTCAGTGTCCTCAACAATCTGGAGCCTTTGAATGTGGATACTATGTCATGAAGTGGATGTACAACATCACCGTATTTTACTCTAAGAGTCAAGAAAGCTTAATTAAGTTTTTTTTTAACTTAATCTTAGTTTTTCTGTTATAAAGTAATTATGGGTGTAATCGCTAATCCATTGTTACTATTCTTTTTATTTGTTAGTGTGTTTCAAAATCAAGAATGACGACGGAAGATATGAACCAAGTTCGTGAATATTGGTCTCAGAAGTGCATAGAGTTGATGATGTAGTACGTTTGTGACTTTGTTAACTTTTGTGGTTAGATATATATTGTAGTCATGTTGATTGCTAGACGTGGGGCATTCTACTGGAGATGTTACTTAAGTAGTTGGAGGTGTGGATTGGTTATGGATTTGGTTGTGCTATTTAAACATTGCAGTGATATGATTTTGATTTTGGTTTAATCAAATTGTAGGGAGGTGCTGCCCAATTTTCGACAAATTATTAATATTATAATTGGCGTGCTTTGATTGGTTTTTTATATACCATTCTCAGGGATACGAAAATTCAATTTTGTAATTAAAATCAGTAACAATTGTCACCGGTTTCAAAATATAAATAAATGATAAAATGACATGCCTTTGGAACCGTGTCTAAATTATCATAGGTTTCAATGAGGTACCCTTTGGAACCTGTTGGCATTACAATAGGTTCCAATGGTAAACCTTTGGAACCGGTTGTGAATAGCAACAGGTTCCAATGAAACAGCCTTTGGAACCGGTTGTGAATAGCAAAAGGTTCCAATGGAACACCCTTTGGAACCGGTTGTGAATTATAACAGGTTCCAATGGTACACCCTTTGGAACCGGTTGTGAATTACAACAGGTTCCAATGGTACACCCTTTGGAACCGGTTGTGATTTACAACAGGTTCTAATGGTATACTTTTGGAACTGGTTGTGAATAATAACAGGTTTCAATGGTACACCCTTTGGAACCGGCTGTAAATACAATAGGTTCCAATGGTATACCCTTTGGAACCGGTTCCAACAACAACCGGTTCCAAAGGGCATCTATGGAACCTTCTTACAACCGGTTCCAAAGCTCCGGACCTAAGGAATCTGTGGCAGTAGAACCTTTGAAAAAAGGTTCCAAAGGGTAGTTTACAACCGGTTCCAAAGGGTAATTTTCTACTAGTGTTTCCTTGCAGCCCGAACCCACCCAACTTTATTAAGCCCGCCCCGCCCCATGCTTCCCTCTCACATATCTACCCAACTCAACCCAACCCAACCCATTCCCATCTCATACTAACTCATCTTCAACCTCCTTCATCTTCATAACACACAAAACCCCAATTTCAAAACCCCAAAACACCATAAATATACAAATACTCCACCAAATCTCATCAAATCACTTCCAAAACCACCCAAAATCAGTTTCTATCACATTAATACCTATCCTAGACCCATTTTCTACCATTTAAATCACCAAAAACGAAAAAAAATCGAGTTTTTATCACCATTTTTTCCAAAATCCGAGTTTGGGGTTTTGGTTGCAAACTCGATTTAGCTTGTTGGAGTTGGTCTAGGAAGCTTATTACACCATTTTTAAGCTTCTATTGTGTGTTTTTGTGGGTTCTAGTTAGTGTTTTTGGGTAAAATCCGAGTTTGGGTGTTCACCATTTTTGAAGCTTCTTCACCATTAATGACTCCAAAGAAAAGAGGGAATGTGGTAGCTAGCAAGAAAAGGAAGAGTGCTTCCACTTTTAGAGCCGAAATCGAGCCCGAGGTCGAGGTTGAAGAACCGGAAATTCCTTGCCATCCGGATTTTCCTACCCTTATCTTTGGTTCGGAATGGCAAAAGGAGCAATTCTACAAGCTCCTTGGTAAGCCTCTTGAGCCAACTCGTTTTATTTGCAAAATCATACTTAGGAAGCTTGGCATCCTTGAACAATGTAGACAATTGTTTGTGGGTATGGGGTTGGAAATGTTATTTAACATGCATGAGCGGACCTACAAGCAACTCACTCTTGAGTTCTTTAGTAGTTTTGTTCTAAATACTAGAGTTGATCCACCCCGGGTTGTTTTTCGGGTGAACAATGTTGACTACAATTATACCCTCCCCGAATTTGGTGTTATTTTCGGTCTCCCCTCCGTGTCCAATTGTAACCCACCCGCCGGTTTTAGTGAAATTGATGTTTGGAAAAGTATAACCGGTCTCACACTTGTCGACTTTCGACGGTTGTCTAGCCGTCATGTCCACCATCCGGTTTTGCGTTTTTGGCATCGATTGATTGCGGGTACGATATTTGGGAGGCCCGAAATGAGCACCTTCACTCAACAAGAGTTAACCATACTCGGGGCCTATTTAAATGTTAAGAGTCAACCTAGGTTCACCCCCGACCTTTCCCTTGCCTTGGCTAAGCACTTTCTTAAGATAAGTAAGGCGGGGAAGAATGTGAGTGAGATTGTTCTCGGGGGGCTTATAACACACATAGCTAAGGCGGTAGATGAGAATTTCAGCGAGGAGGACTTAATCCCCGTATCGGGGGATACTACCATAGATGAGGACCGTATGACTAGGTTCCATAAATGGATCGCCTATGAGAGGGAGCACAAGAGGTATCAATGGTTTACCTCGGGTCGGCCACACTTCACTTTGCCATGCCCTACGCTTCTGACCCTTGTGCCTTTACAACATTCCCTAGTCCCGGTCCGAGAGCCTAACCTTCTAATGCCCGGTGCAGAAGGTGACCCCGGTGCCTCCTCCTCCCTTAGTCCGCATACACATGCTAGTGTGAGGCCTCGACAACAACCAACCCAACAACAACAACAACAAGCTACCCGACCACTCCCCTCTTATCCTGCACCCCCGGCATATGTGTGCGTTCCTCCGTACACCCCCTACACTCCATTTGCCTACCCTTCGCTCCCGGCCGATCCAGCTATGGCCGCCATGCTTAATGCTCTACACATTGGGCAATATGAGCATAGGAGGGACGATTATTATGCTCAGTACCCCGGGTATCATCTTTTGGCTCAGCAGGGGTATATTGATCCACGTGGCAACCTTCCATCATGGTATAGACCCGAGTATTTCCCTAACCACGGTAATCCTAGTGGTAGTGGTACTATGGTGGATGATGAGGAGTACGAGGCCGAGGATGCCTTCGATATAAATGCGGGGATGGGTAATCAGGAAGCCGGTGAAGAAGATGAAGATGGAAATGATGATGATGAGGGCAACAATGAAAGTGAGAAAGGGGACGACGACGAGCATGGTGATGACTTTGATTAGTGAAGCGATGGAGATGCGTTAGTTGCTAACCTTTGGTATGGCAACTTTCTTTTCTTTTCCGCTTTTGATTGCTCGTCTATTTTCTTTCCCCTTGTTATGAGTATTTTGTTGGCCCTCGGGGCCTTTGTGGTGATCGCTCCCGATTCTCGATGACGTGATTACATCGAGAATCATTTGAAAAATCCAAATATACAAGTCTTTTCTCTTTCTTTTTTTATTTTTCTTTTAGTAAGAATTAGTTGGATTTAGGCGGAATCCGGGCTAGGTGACTTGATTACACCTAGTCCTCCCCTCCCATTTCCTTTTATTCTTTCTTTTTATTTCTTCCCCCATCCATATCTTTTCTTGTCTCGGCCCATGGTGACTTGACTACACCCCGGCCGGACACATTCTACCATTTTCTCCACTTTATTTTTGATTTTTAGCTTTATTTTCGTAGTTTCTTTTCTTTTCTTTTGTGCTCCCATGCACTACGGTCGAGCATGAGGACATTGCTCGACTTAAGTGAGGGGGAGCGATATTCTATCATAGTTAGTTTTATTTTCGTAGTTTTTCTAAAAATCTTTAAAAAATCCTAAAAATTTGAAATTTTTTCACAAAAATCAAAAAGATTTTCCTTTTGTGTGTTTTCCTTTTTTATGTCGTTGTATCGTATATGTGTTTTGTTGTGCGTGTTTTGCCTCCCTTTTTCCTCTTAGGTCGCCTAATCGCCGCTAACTTTGGAAAGCTCTCAAGACATCCGGTAACGCCTTTATCCCTTTTTCCTCTTTACTCCTTATGAAGTTTGGAGAAGGTTTGTGATGTGGTGTGCTCGGGTGGAGCTTTGTAATGCTTGTGGTTGATTTGGTGGCTTGTTTGGAAGCTTGGGATGGTGTTTGTGTTGGTTATGTGTTCGTTTTGTTTTGTTGCTTTTGCTTCTTTTTCTTTCGTTCTTTGTCGTGTCTTTGTTTTGTGTGTGTAGTTGTGTCTTGTGTGTAAAAAGGTTTTCGAAAACCCAGTTTAGAGGCTAGTGTGCGAGTGTCTACTTTCCCTTCCTAGTGGTATAAATCGAGTCTTGGATTTTAGTCTAGTAGAATGACCCTAAATCAATGATTTCGTTGGTTTCTTACCTTGAGTCCACCTAGCTTACTAGGGATTTACTACGGGATTTGCATTTTGACCATTTTGACCACCCACGGTGTGAAAAGGCCTTGGTTGCCGAGTCCCGTCCCCTAGGTGACCATGTTTGAAATTTGCTCGACTAGTCCAAGTTTTCCCTTTTTCGTGGGTTTGAAGGGAAGGCGCCGTCCCGACTCACCCATTACCCTACCTCCCACACATATCCACACAATAAATTGCAATTTGTTGAAGTCTCTCTTTCTCAATTGCCAAGAAATGCCTATCAATCAAATCGAGCCAAAAAGGGCAAAGAAAAGAAAAAGAAAGAAAAAGAAAGAAAGAAAAGATTGAAGAAAAAGAAAAGGCACAAAAAGCCAAAAAGAAAATAGAAAAGAAGAAAAACAAAATGGCATGGCAACATACAAAGCAAAAATGCAAAAGAAAAGAGAAAGTGCCAAAAGAAAATCGTCTCACAAAAAGATCCTAACCCCACAAAAATAAGCCTTTTTTCCGACTTTTGCCATGAAGAGCCTACCGAAGGACCGAGTCCCTAGGAAGGATGATAGCGGCAATGGTCGGTCTTCCCTCACTTTGCAAATATTTCCACCTTTTTACTTAGACTAATTAGGCGGTTTTAGACATGGGACGACCCTCTTGGCTCATCGCTAAAGGGGGCGGGTCTTCACTTACCTACAGTGTCGACTAACACCGTGGTTCATCACTTTCCATCCCGCCGATCGTCCCGTAGTACGTTCTTAGAAAGTTAGAAGGACCTAGGTAAGTTACCAACGTTTTGTTGCTTTATCGTCATACTATTAGGGTTTAGTTCATCTTGGTTTGTAATGCTAGCTTGGGAACGTTGTCACTTCCCTCGAGTCCTAAACCGGTGCTTCTTTCACCGCTTGTTTGAGGGAAGCGGTATTTATTTTCTTTTGGGTGCAACGGATTTTTGTTTGTTTGTTTGTGTGTTTGTTGTTTATGTGTTTTGTGTCCGGATTGCATCCACAGTTTTGTCACAAGACCCCACTTGCCTTGCGGAGTGCACTTTTCCCTCTAAGTGTACTCGCGTGAGTTGAAAGGGCGTAGGGTGCGCTAATACCCGCTCGGCTAGGTTATTAGTTAGTATGTGCTTATTCGAGGGCGAGTAAGGTTAAGTGTGGGGGAGTTGATAAGTGTAGTTTGTAGTGCCTATTTTGCTATGTTTTGGTCCCATTTTCCTTGTGGAATCGCTCCTTGGGAGCGATTTATGGGCTACTTATGCTTCTTCTAGTTCGTTTTAGGTTCTCGAGACCATACATGAAGAATTGGAACGATTCCGGTTCGTTTCATACACTTTTGGAGCCAACGAAGTGAAGGAACGATCACTTGGTGCCTTGGATTCGAACCCGAGACCTTGGAACCCATTCCCGAGCCTCTTAGACTCGATCACGAGCCCCGAGAATCGATGAGAAGCCCATAAGAAGCAAGGAGAGTCCGAAAAGTTCTTATTGGAGGCCTACAAGACCCTTCCCGGGCGGGATAGTGGCTTTCCCGACCGGGAAGGGGTGTACAAAGCGAGAGGTTGCTGTTTTGAGCCGTCTCGGCCGAGACCAACCTTGTCTCGGTCGGGACCAGCCCTTCCCGGCCGAGATGGGGCCGTCTCGGTCGGGACGGAGGTGCTGCAGCCCGTGTTCACTTCCTTTCTTCTCCTTTCATTCTTGGAACCCTATATATACCCCCTCTTGTAATTTTGTGTTATGTTAGACATTACCCATAAACCCTAGACTACTTTAGCATAGTTTAGCATAGATTAGTGTAGATTAGTCGGTAATTAGTCCTTAATCTTAGTTTAGATCTTGTATTATGGGAATTCTTGAAGAATCCAACCAAGATTGACAACCTTGGGTGATGTATTTGGGTTTTCTCTTTTATGCAAGTTTTTCCTTCTTCCATTCATCTTGTTAGTAGGTATAATCTTCTTTTCCCTTCTCTTAATCTTGTTTGTTCCTTCAAGTTTCAATCTTTGATTATTATTTATTGTTCTTGATTGTTCTTCATGGATGTTTTTATGTTTGTGATGTTTCCTCTTGTTTATGTTAATCTTAGTTTGATTATGAGTGATTAGATTCCTTGTGGGGTTAGTAGGAGGATTAAGTGTGGATTATGGGTGATTAGGGCTTGATTATGGGTAAAGGGTGAATCTTTGTTGTTAGTCACATGTTGGGCACACTATGTGTTTGTTGAAATGCTTGTTTGAGTTGTAGTGGCCATGCTTCTCATGCTAGTCTTCCTCTACTCATTGTTTGTCTAGTATGTGATTATGTTGAGAATAGTCGTTAGACATAAAAATGTGGACTAGGGTTTAGACGCGAGAGCGCGAACCCACCTTGACATCGGTCTAAGTAGCGAGAGCCCGGACCGACTCTAGTAATTAGGAGACACCTACACCCTTGACCATCCCAATTACCCTACTACACTTATGAACCCGACCTAACCCTACTCTTTCCTCGTTCTATTTCTTTAGTTCGATAGATTCGTTTAGCCTTAGTTGTTACCCCTAGTTTAGTCATAGTCTTAGTTCATTCCCTTCTTATCGTTCTAGTTTAGTTTAGCGTCGAGACCTAGTCAAGTCTTTTGGTGGAACTTGGTCCAAACCCTCTTTACCGTCCCCGTGGATTCGACCCTACTTGCCCTAGCTACCCACTAGGAATAGTCGGTTATTTATTTGATCGGCGGGACCCACGACAAATCCCACCATCAGTTACTGTCAACAGAGTGGAACACGGTATGTACCCTTTTCCTTTGTTACTTGTCTTCTTCTGTTACGCAACTTGGAAACGTATGTATTTATGTTGGGCTTCACTTGGGGTCGACCAATGCTCCCCATTTCTAATTTATTACTCATGTATAGACAGCGTATCTTTTCTCACAATTTAACGAAAAATTAAATAATTGGCGCATCTTTATTCAATTGGAGCTGTGTGTAGGTAAAAACGATATCGCCAAAGAAATACTGTGTGAAGCCGAATGTTGATGTCATAGTGCCTAAAGGATCTTATGAATTTGTCGGTATGTTGTCGACTTGTTTAACGTTGTATCGTTCTTCCATTGCATGTCAAATGTATATTCGTATCTCGATGTGATTTATGTTTCCATGATATCGGTGATGAGGAGTGTAGATTGGATGAGATTCGCTATTCATAGAACTATTCATTGACTAAATTGATTCAGAAGTAGTTGATGATAGCTAGGTTTGGTAGCACCAGGAACTCCAGGACTTGTGGATGAGGCAAATCTGCTAGATACTTCTGCGTGGATAGTTGATGCATTGCGTGATGATTGACTCCCCCATCTCATTTAAATCTTCTAACTATTTTGGTAATTAAAGAATAAATCTAGTCGTATATCAAAGCTTTGACACTGATTTTTTTTAGGTCATGTCAAGAGAAGATGCATAAGCCTTGAATTAGTGCAAGAAGATGATGGAAAGAGGAGAATGGCCTCCGCTTTTAGACTTTAGTTGTCTTCGATCCTAAAGAAGGGTAATTGATCCTTTCATGGACCCGATAAGACGATTTCACACACGAGATATGTACATAGTACACTTGTAGCATGATATCAGCTGATGGTTACGATTTATGTAAAAACAGGTTCATAGTGGAGGCAGACAAATCCATCAGAGATTTGAAAATCATCACTATTGGAGATGTCGATTACCTTCAAAATCGTGAAACTGATGATGGGGATAGCATGATGGCATTGCTTTCAGCTGATAACTCTTCAGAAAGTCTTGTTTCAGCTACACACCGTAAGTACTCTTTTCTTTCGAGCTTATGTTCAGCATACTTCACGTCAGTTAAGTTAAGCGAAGTTCGATTAATTTCAGTTTAGTTTTGCCCGCTCCATTTCAGTCAAGCTCACTTGAACCAAAAAGACCATGACATTAATCTATAGTTTACTCATTATTGAGTTACATCAGCCATCAAGGCCCTAAATTAGAAAATGAAAACAACGTGTTCTCACTTAATGTGCACATGTAATGCAGGGTGGGGAGGCAGTAGAAGAATGTGAAGTGTGTAAGATATGATTAGGGATGAGAATGCTAAGTTTTGCTCATCGCAAACGTGGATATTCGAAAAGGGGAGAGGCTGTATTATGACTATAATGGACTCGAGCACGAGTACCCAAGTGAGCACTTTGTTTAGGCCTTCAAATTTATTTAATTATTTATTTACAGAATAGCCAGATCATATGTCTTTCTGCTCTAACGAAAAACGTGTCGTATATCTTGTAGAGCTGACTTGCATATCTAACTTACGAGAACTAGCTGCCATCCGATGTGACGTGAAGTGTACTTTATACGGTCGAATAATTCTCTCAGACTTTGATGTGTCTTGAAGTATCCTTCTTAGCTTGTTTATTACTAAATTCCGTCTTTTAGTTCACAAATTCTTTTACAAGACCTTTTGTAATTAGTTAAAGTGTATAGTGTTTGGAAAGTTTGTGATTCACAATTATTGGGTGGATTATGATGCTTGTTAGTTTGATATACTCGTGTGTGTATATATATATAATTTTTTTTTAATTTAAGAATTGCATCAAAGAGGACGGTTCAGCAAAATAACCGTTCTATTTGTAGTTTTATTGAACAGCACAACTCCACCTACGTCCGCACTATTTCTGAAGGGTTAAATAGGACGGTTGATTAAATAGGACGGTTTCGCCTTCAACCGTCCTATTTGTAAACAATTTTATAGGACGGTTTGACCTTCTTGGAACCGCGCTATTTGATTTAATAGGACGTTGACCTAAAGGACGGTTCCTTTTCCAATATAGTATGATTAAGAACCATCCTATTTAATCTTAATTGTAGTAGTGCTGGTGTGTCTTTATGGGGCACATTGGTTGTTGAACTGAGAATGGTTTGTGTTCAGGAGAGTGTATATTTACCTTAAACTTAGATATCGCATCGTGTAAGTCGCGTCGGGTTGAACTGGATATGGTTTGTATCCAGGAGGGGTGTATACTACTTAAACCAGGACCTCGCTGCACACAGTCCTGTTATAGTTGAGTTGCCTAGTTAGAGACTGGATTCTGTTATGAGTTAAGTCTACAGTTCTCGAAGCTAGTTTCTAGTATTGTCCTAGTGAAAATCTAGATTCTACATTAACCCTATCCATAACGCCACATTGATTATTTTATTTATTATCGATATAAATTGATTTGCAGGTTGGCAAATGTTTTATGTTTTCTCCGGAAAACTCATTTTTATTATATTTTTTCATTGAAAGCTTATTTTTATGAATAATGTTTTACTGTTTTCCATTTTTACTATTTTCATATAATAGTAATTACAGTTTTAAAATCATGTTTTACGGTTGGGAGAACGTTGGCGTTGCACCCCACTGATTGTGGTTGTTATGTTTTTAACATGGCAGGTATATGTGTTTCTCTTCGGGTGGGCTAGCGAGCAGTTATGGATCCGGCTTATTTATTTTAATAATTATGTCTTATGGATTGTTCAAACCTCCTTTTGTGGATTGTTTTAAATTTTGGCCATTTTAGTTAAGGCCTATTGTTTGACTTTACCATTTTAATTATACTAAGACATAGTTACAGTGTGTTTTTATCCCAACTCTACGGTGTTTCCGCCACTGTATCGCGTTAGATTTTCTAGGGGATTACAGTTGATGATAGAAGCTTGGACTTGGGTATGGGAGTCGGTTTTTGAAGCTTTTGACAAGCTTTTGGGGACGAGATTTTGTATCTCGATGTATTGGTGGCCTTGTGGGTGAAGCTGTCAAGGATATGAAGGGTTAGAAGCTCATCCCGACCGGGAAAGAACAGTTCCGACCGGGAAGAAGGAACCATCCTGACCGGGAAGGATGTCATCCCGATCGGGATGAGTGTGCTGAAAAGTTGGTTCACTGGAGTGCGATCCCGACCGGGACCAAGTTCGTCCCGACCGGGAAGGGGCCTTCCCGACCGGGATGGTCCCTAGCTCCTCCTTTTGCCTCTTCTTCGACATTTGAGCCCACCCAACCACTTTATTCCCCCTCCCAACCTCCCTACCTACCCTTGCACCTATCATGTGACCTCTACACTTCATATACATACATTCATCTCAACTTCTCTTCACTATACATGGAGTTTCACACCAAATCCCACCTCATTTTACCATTGCAAGCCTAGAGCTTCTACCGCGCGATTACATTGAGCATGCAGAGGAGTATCGATTATGAAGACAAGCATTGTGCCGTTTTTGATCATTGAGACGATGGAGTTCGTGAGTTGCTAACCGGTTGGTAGACGACTTTCATTCTTTTCCGTCTTTTATTGCTAGTCTTTACTCGTTTGTTCCCCTTCCCATTATCATATTTGTGTCATGGTGGCCCTCGGGGCCTTGGTAGTCTTTGCTCCCGACTCTCGATGATGTGACTACACCGAGGGTCATTTCAAAATCCAAATTTGCAAGTATTTTCACTTTTTCTTTGATTTCTCTTTCTTTTGATAGGATTTAATCGGATTCGGGCGGAATCCGGGCTAGGTGACTTGATTACACCTAGCCCTCCCCTCCCGTTTCCTTTTATTTTCTTTTCATTTCTTCCCCAATCCATATCTTTTCTTGTCTCGGCCCATGGTGACTTGATTACACCCCGACCGGACACATTCTACCTTTTCTCCGCTTTTCTTTTTGATTTTTAGCTTTATTTTCGTAGTTTTTTCCATTTTAGTGTCTCCGCACACACTACTGATCGAGCATGAGGACATTGCTCAGTTTAAGTGTGAGGGAGCTATATCCTAGCCTAGTTAGTTTTATTTTCGTAGTTTTTTCCGAAAAATCTTAAAAACCCCTAAAAATTTGAAAATTTTCATAAAATCAAAGAGATTTTCTTTTGTATCTTTTCCTTTTGTGTCGTTATGTCGTACATTTGTTGTGTTGTGTGTGTTTGGTCTCCCTTTTCCTTGTAGGTAGCTTAATCACCGCTAACGTTGGAGGGCTTTCAAGACATCCGGTAACATCTTTTTATCCCTTTTCCCTCTTTGTCTCTTGTGGAGCTTGGAGGAGATTGTGTGATGACGTGTGCTCGGGTGGAGCTTTGTAGAGTTTGTGGTTGATTGGGATGCTTATGTGGATGTTTCGGAGTGGTGTTTGTTTTGCTTGTGTGTTTTCTTTCCTTTCTTTCATTTTGTTCTGTTTTGTCTCGTTTCGTTTCTTTTTCCTTTGTCTTTGTTTTGTGTTGTGTGATTTGTGTCTAGTGTAGGAAAAAGGTTTTCGAAAACCCGGTTTTGAGGCTAGTGAGCAAATGTTTACTTTCCCTTTCTAGTAGTATGAATCGAGTCTTGGACTTTAGTCTAGTAGAATGACTTTAAACCAATGATTTCGTTGGTTCCTTACCTTGAGTCCACCTAGTCTACTAGGGATTTATTACGGGATTTGCATTTTGACCATTATGACGACCCACGGAGTGAAAAGGCCTTGGTTGCCAAGTTCCGTCCCCTAGGTGACCGTGTTCGGAATTGCTTTGACTAGTCCAAGTTTCTCCCCATTTTGTGGGTTTGAAGGGAAGGCGCCGTCTCAACTTATTACTCATTTCCGATCCCTACCTCCTACACACTTCCACAAATAAGTTGCAAATTATTGAAAGTCTCACTTGGTTGCAAGAAATGCCTACAAAACAAAAGTTATCCAAAAGGCAAACCCAGTCAAAAGAAAGAAAAGGAGAAAGAAAAGAAGGAAAAGAAAGAAGAAAAAGATAAGGCACAACAATCAAAAAGAAAATACAAAAGAAGAAAAAGAAATGGAATAGAAAATCAAAAGCCAATTTCAAAAGAATGAAAATGCCAAAGAAAATCACTTCACAAAAAGATTTCTCCCCCTCTCAAAATAAGCCTTTTTCCGATCATTACCGTGAAGAGCCTACCAAAGGACCGAGTCCCTAGGAAGGATAATAGCGGTAATGGTCGGTCTTCCCTCATTTTGCAACCTTGACCACCTTTTTACTTGGACTAGTTGGACGATTTTGGACATGGGACGACCCTCTTGGCTTATCTCTGAAGGGGGCGGGGCTTCACTTACCTACAGTGTCGACTAACTCCGTGGTTCATCCTTTTTCCATCCCGCCTATCGTCCCATGGTACGTTCTTAGAAGGTTAGGAGGAACCTAGGTAAGTTACCAACGTTTTCGTTGCTTTGTCGTCATACTATTAGAGTTTTGTCCATTTCGGTTGGTATTGCTAGCTTGGGAACGTTGTCACTTGCCTTGAGTCCTTAACCGGTGTATTTTTCACCGCTTTGTTGAGGGAAGCCGTATTTGTTTTGTCTTGGAGGCAACCGTTTGGTGTTTGTGTTGGAGCGAGTGTCCTCCACAATAGTGCAATGATATATTAAATCTCATGAGCGGAATATACTTGGGATAATTAGTACATTGATACTCCACGTCAGTTGATTAACGTAAATCGGTAACGCTCAGCTGACTAGAGTTAGACGTTATTGTCGTATGACGGCGGTGATCAACTGATCCCTTTCGGTCACACCTATAGGATGAGACCCAAATAGAAGACTAATTATTTGTATCTGATACAGCTAATTAGTTCCTTGCGTATATAGTGATATATGCATGGTAACGAGAGTTATTTATTGGAGATAGAGTTTGGAACTCTGTCCGATTAAGTTTATTAGTCTATTATACGATAATTGACTGAATAAATTTTACGTCTTATTTTAATACGATTAAATAAGACCTAATTTAGTATTTAAACGTTAATTACTAAATTAGTGGAGGTTTTGTATGCTTTTATGGGTTGTGGTAATTAGCCGTTAATATATTTACAAAGAGTTGTAAATTTAGCTAATTGATTATTATTATTATTATGGGACCTATTATATATAGATATAATAGTAATGTACTACTTAAAGAGTTAAGAGTATATTATTTGATGTGATCAATTATAGAGATAATTGATCATGTCACACATTGCATTTGTATGACAAATGACAAAATAAAATGGACCCATTTTATGTACATGTGTATGGTACACTAGTAAAAATAATGGCAATAGTGGTTGGTCTTATTTTTACTACATGCATAAATAATAGTAATAATGACACTAGACACTAGACTTTAAGCATGAAAATAAAATAATGCATTTTAGTCTTCTCCATGTGGGGTAGAGAGATTAAACTCTCTCTCATCTTCATTACTAAAGTAGTAATAGATTAATAATATTAGTATTGTTTTATCACTACTATTATCTAGTTAATAATACTAGTGATTATTTGGGTTGATTCTTGGTGCAACTTGAAGGAGATCTTCTATTTTGAAGATTCAAGGTTTTGGAGGATCATCCATACTATTATTAGCTCAAGAACAATAAGAAAAAGAGTTTTCTTATTGTGCCCAATATTTCCTCATTGTTTATGTAAGGAAATCTCTTCTTATATCTAGTTTTTGTCATTTGATGTCATGCATGTAACTAGATCTTTAAATACTAAATTAACAAGTAATTTGGTAACTAATTAGAGGAGTCTAATTAGTGGGTTTCGAACCCTTCAAGTGGTATCAGAGCTTTGTTGTTGCATGCATGTCGATTTTTGACATTTTTTCCGGGTTATATGATAACTTTGAAAAAACCGAAAATAGTGTGTAAAAGGAGTTTCACACGAAATTTTTGGGTACATGCATACCTAATGACCTCAAAATGGTTGTGGTCGAGTTTGGTAATTTTTGGAATTTATTTGCTAATTTATAATCATTTATGCCTTAAAAACCGAGTTTTTATGCCTATTTGATGTTAAAAGTTAACTAAAAATAGTTGCATGTTGTTTTTGGGCATGGTTTTTTGGTGTACATATATTCATATGTTGATGGACATATGTGTAAATTTTTGAAATTTATTTTGTCCTTTTGGGATGTTTATTGTTTTTTATGAGATAAAAATCGATAAACATGCATTTATTTGTTCCTATTTTATTCGAGAATATTTGTGGACAAGTTTTTGTTTTGGAGTTCCTGGAAATGTTCCAGAATGAACAAAATTATTCATTTTAATTTTGGACGTTTTATGATTTAATTTGAATTTATTTCATAAAATTGACCATTTACCGATTAAATTAGCAAATAAAATCAATTCAAACTAATTTTTATTTTTCAAATTGGTGGAGACTAATTCTTGAAATTCCAAATTGGTTTGGAAAATTAGTTTGAGCTTAATTGAGAATTAAGTGTTGATTAATGATTTTTAATGGTTAAAAATCAATAAATTCCATAAAACCGAGCTAGGATGAACTTGATAAATTATGGGGCGATTTTGGCATGATTTTTACAGCATTTTATTTATTTTAATGTTGTTGAATGAATGAATGTCATTTATTGTTTATTTTGCAAGATTGTACCTAGTATGGCCTAGTCTTTTAATCGGTATTACCCGTAATGTAAGGGAATATCGATTTGGTTGTAATTAATTGCGATCTCGTATCGCCCGTTTGTAATAATTAATAGTTTTATTCATACAAATGTATAATAGGAAATGCTATGTATCATTTGTAATTAATTATTATGAAGACGGAGATTACACAAGACGGTGGACAAAAGACGGTGCCTTTTGGTGGTGTTCCATTGAAGAGGCCAGGGACCAAGGAGTTGGTTTCCGATTTTGTAATAGTCTAGTTAATTAGATTAGCTAGATGGCCATACTAGGATTTATTTGTTTGATGCTTGCTTTATTCTCGCTCATGCCAAAATCGCCAATCATGCATTTATTCGTCGATTGTCAATTCACCAATTTACGTAATCACCAACTTAGTTCACTTAGAAGTGATTAGTAACCTAATATTGACAAGACCTCTCACATGCATCGAAAGAATTGAGATTTAGCCTTACCAATTAAAGCACCTATGAACCCCTTGTTCATTAGGGCAACCACAACGTGGACCCTTTTTACCTAGGGTAAATAGGGTGATAAGATCACATGCCAAGATTGGGTTGGACTCAACGAGATAAAAGTTATTTCGGGACTAGAAGATGACTACACCCTTAATTTAGGGTGGTGTTCCGGGTTGTATAAGGTGGCGGGTGGTGGTCGGAATCAGGTTACACTATCGGTCTTTCGTTGCTATGTTTGATGTTTGATTGGATGTTACGAGATTGTAGATGTGTATGTCTCAGATGTCGGGGATTGAATGTGTGTATTGTGAATGTCGTAGATGTCCTATTTATAGGAGATGGCTAACTTGCAAAGGAAGAAAGTCACTGGTCGGGTTGAGGTAGGATTCCGTCTAAGGATAGGAATAATAAGCAGTTTGAAGGGAACTTGACTTCCGCTTGCTTGGTGGGGAAGTCACGGTATTGGGCTGGTGTAGGGGTACTCGGCCGAGTACTTCTTGTACTCGGTGGAGTGCTCGGTCGGGAATCCTACCGGGAATCAAATTCCACCTTTTGACGGATTTGTTTAATATTTTTTTAGGCTGATTTTTCGTAGTGTTTGAGCTCGATCTGGACTCACGGGAGTGACACGGATGGTTTACGTGTTTTGAAAATATCTTTGACCGGGTTTTGACTTGGTCGCTAAAAGACGGTTTTGCCCTTGGTGTCGGATTTGACCCAAATTAGTCTCGTTTGACTCGAAATGACCCACTGGGCTTCATTTTGAGGTTGTTTTTGTGAGATTTGTACTCCGTAATAAGCCCAAGCCAGATTCCATTGATTTTGGGCCCATATTCGAGTACGTTAAAGCACGTTTGCGTCCGATCATCATCGGGTGTTTCTCGGAAACTGCTATAGACACCTGGCAGTCAAAATGTGGGTGTCTATAGAGCCCCCACTCTGACTGAGGCTTGGACAAGGCAAAAGTCAGAGTAGCTACCAGGCTAATCGTAGATTAAAACCTGGCAGACTTCCGATCGGGTCGTTTATAGTCCATTAGACTCGCGTAAGAGGGCTCGCCAGCCATAAGACATAAATTATACCTGGATAAGTGTCGATAATGCCGTGGGGACCCGCCTAAAAAGTCTTGGGTGTATCCATTTGCAGACACATCCCGTGTTTTCCGCTGGGGAGAATTGTATAATCTTGCTTCTGTAGTCTTTGGTGTACCTGTATGCTGACACATAGCTAATAGTATGTAACATTTAGGCGAAACACCGACTCACGCTGGGGAAGCAATTTTTGAAAATTTTGAATTTTTGGAAGAAAATGATCTTTTTTTAAAAAAAAAATGTTAAGAATTTGGATTCTGCTGAAAAATAGGAGTACTCGGGATGATTGACTCCTGATCAGATTCTGACACGGATTCCTAAGTTCTTAAGGTTAGGCCTGTATGCCTATGTGAATTAGGAGGAATAAAAATCCCTATTCCTAAGGTGACTAGGAGAGGATTTTCTCAATTATAAATAGAGGGTTCTTGCCCTTTAATCTTCATATTCAAACTTAAATAATCTCTTCTTTCTTAAAATCCTTTAGACTTTTAAGAAAAAAAATGTTCTTGCTATGGGTATCGAACATCTGACCGCGATGCTTCAGGCGTGGACCCATTTTTTCCGAGATGAAGACAAAGTTCTGCTAACTCAAATGGGAATTGTCTCTTTATTCCCGCTTCAGCGACTTAGGGTAGATTCGCACTTCTTGGATGCTTGCCTATCCTTTTGGGATACTACCCATCATTTTTTTGCATTTCCTCGAGGAGAAATATGTCCCCTTCCCGAAGAAATTGCAGTCATAGGCGGTTGGTGCCCTAATGCTCGTCCTGCCATTCCCTCATTTTATCCTGATCCAAGGAGGAGATTAAGGGACTTTCTGGGTTTGTCCCATGCTAAGACAGCCCGTATGGTAAAGGGAGATTCTGTTTCACTATTTGACTTCGCCGATAAATTTATGAATTCTGACGGCATAAGAATTACTCCTACCCACAGGCGTAGGGCCTTCGCTTTTTGCATGCTGCACCAATACGTCTTTGAAGAAAGAATGGAGGCTGACTCATGCTTAGGTGAAATCAAGCTAATTGGCATAGTTGACCAGATGGAGACGGGTCATAGTCCGGCTTGGCTGACAACTGGGGAGATTATCATGGGCCTTGATGCTAGAAGACTTGACCCAGATCGACAATTGACAGGAAGTACTCGTCTTTTGCAGGTATTGGACCGCGTTTTTTCCTTTTTTTTCGAAAATCTGTCCGGAATTTCCGATTTATTTTTTCTCGAATTTCCCCGAAAATTCCTTTTTTCGATTTTTTCGAAAATTTTCCAGAATTTTTTTTTTCGACTCTCTTTTTTTCGAATTTTTTTTTTTGAATTTTTCCGAAACCGATTCACACGAACCCATTTTTTTTTGTCAGATCTGGTTATCCGAGCGCTTGTCGATCAAATTGCCCCCGGTGAGCATACCCAAATATCGTAGCTGCCAGATTACTTCAAGGAAACGACGAATAAGCTCGAGTCATCACATAAACCGGACTTATTGGGAGGAAGAATTAAAATTCCATGGTGGGCCCTTGATTAGATGGACCGTTATTTGGTGGTTTCTCTCAAAACTGACGGGGTTAGCTAAAAGAGACATAACACGCTATTTGGTGATCCTGTCTTTGGATTGGACTGTCCATATTTACCCAGACCGCATCCTGAGGCAGTTCGGTTCGTTTCATCAAATCCTTGAGACTGAAGCAATCATTAGCGTTTCGCTCCAATTGACGGACGCTATGTGTGACACGTGGCTACAACGTTGGTTTACCCGTGCCATATGGACTATACCTCGTCCTTGTCAAACCGTTTGGGTTTTTGAGGCATATCGAAAATGGGCTTCCTAGGAATCTGAAGAGGCCCGTAAAGCTTTAAAGACTGACGAGGCTTTTAACTTGGCCCGTCGAGAAACAGTAAAGGATAATAGGGGATTCTTTGATAAAGGGGAAACTCCTGCTACCCTTGTCCGGCTGGAGTCGGGTTCTAAGTCAAAAACTAAGACTCGAGCTAAAGAGACTGGTGCTAGTGACTTGGAGAAAAGACTTGGACCGACACTAGCGGCCCGAGATAGGTTGGGCCCACGAGACCGGTTACCAGAAAAGGTGAGGGCTCGACTAGGACCGATTGACGTGGCTGAGGATTCGAGTTCAAGGAAGCGAACCCGGGCTAAGGAGGTTCCTTTGGTGATTCGGGAGCGCTCACCTCCACGTCGTCATCAGTGGACGGAAAAGAAGCTAAAGACAAGGGAAATGGCAAGATGCCCTAAACGCCGAGCCCCTAGATTTTATTATTTAAGTATTACTACTATTTAGTGGGTTTTTTTGATTTTTTGCAATTTGTAATTTTCCGAGTTTATCGGATTTTTTTTTGAAATAAATAAAGGACGTTTATTAAAAACCGTTCCTGTTTTCTTTTCTCGATTGCAGTGGTTTTGCCCATTCTGAGGGGCTGCCTACGTATCCACAATAAATGGAATCAAACCAAACGTAGTTCAGATAGATTTTTTTTAGTAATTTGCAATCTTGAAATACACCAAGACTATGGTTCGAGATGTTTACAACAGTAAAATTCTAGCTTCTGAGTTGCTTTTGAAAGTTTATTTTTAGAAAAATGGTTTTAATAAACTTTTTGCAAATGACATTGAGAAAGGGCTTAAGGGTAGTAACGCTTCAGCTGGTCCAGGTTGGTTGGATTGACAAACTCGTTCCCATCCAGGTCTGTCAGCATTACAGCTCCACCAGATAAAATCTTTTTCACCAGATATGGCCCGGCCCAATTAGGTTTGAATTTTCCCCTTGGGTCCACCGGTAATAGGGCTCGAACAGACTTGAGAACCAAGTCCCCTTCTTTAATGTTCCTGGGCCTCACCCTTTTGTTGAAGGCCCGTTGAATCCTCTTCTCATATATTTGTATATTATTGAGGGCACGAGATCGTCGTTCGTCTAACAAGACTAGCGAGTCATATCGTGCTCGAACCCAATCAGCTTCAGGTACTTGACTTTCTAGTAGAATCCGGAGAGATGGTACTTCCAATTCGACCGGTTGGACTACTTCCATCCCGTACGTTAGGTAATATGGTGTTGCGCCGGTTGCAGTATGGATTGACGTTCGATAACCCCAAAGTGCAAATGGTATTTTATCAGGCCAATCCCGGTAATTATCAGCCATCTTTTTGAGTATGGTGACAATTGTCTTATTAGCTGCTTCTACCGCTCCATTGGTTTGGGGTCGCTAAGGTGAAGATGTATGCCTTTGAATCTTATACTTAGTCAACAAGGCCGCTGTCTCAGCTTGAAAATGGGTCCCGTGATCACTGATAAATTCATGTGGGATCCCGTACCGGCATAGTATCTTATTCTGGATGAATTTAGCGACATGCTTGGCGTTGAGAATGCGATAAGACTCAGCTTCGACCCATTTAGTGAAATAGTCGATAGCCACCAAAATGAAGCAGTGTCCCCTTGTTCCCGAAGGATTTATCTTCCCGATTATGTCGATTCCCCATGTTGAAAATGGCCAGGGTGACGTTATGGTATATAACAGGGATGGTGGTATACGCTGTATATTAGCGAAGATTTGACAGTTGTGACAGTGCTTGACGTATAACTGACAATCAATTTCCATGCTATTCCAGTAATATCCGAGCCTCATGATTTTCCGGACTAACATCTGGGCATTCATGTGTGGGCCGCACTCGCCGTCGTGTACTTCAGCTATAACTTTTTCAGCCTTAGTTTTATCGACACATAGGAGAAGAGCTCCTTGTGCTGTCTTTTTGTACAGTTGCCCGTCGTCGGTGCGGATGAACTAGGTTGCCCGTCTTCGTAAGGCCTTTCTGGCTCGGTTGTCTATTCCGGGAGGATACTCCCCGGTTGTTAGGTATGTCAAGACAGCTTGATACCATGGCTCAGGATTGGGTATCTCGATATCTTCGATGTCGTGGATGTATGCTGGCTCAGATCGTCTTTCGACACAAATTGGCATACTGGTCACATGATCGGGAATGTTTAGTAAAGATGCCAGTTTTGAGAGTGCATCTGCGAACTGATTTTCTTCCCGAGGTAGGTATATATACTCTACCTTTTGGAATTGTTTCTCGAGATCTCTTACTCGTGCCTGGTAGGCCACGAGATTAGCATTCCGAGTCTTCCTTTTTTGGAGTGCTTGATTAATGACCAGAGACGAATCACCGTGTACTCGGAGGTTCGTGACCCCTAAGTCGGCGGCGGCTTGTAGCCCGTGGATACATGCCTCATATTCAGCAGCATTATTAGTGACGTCAAAGTCTAATTTGATGGACACGGGAGTATGTTCCCCTTTTGGTGAGATTAAAAGAATCCCTACTCCGAATCCTCGGAAATTAGATGCCCCGTCGAAGTATATGTCCCATGTCTCGGTATCGGTATGGAAAATATCTTCATCTGGGAAGGACCAAGTTTCGGTGTATCCTTCTTCAGTCACGGGACTGTCGGCGAGGAACTCGGCTACTATCCGGCCTTTGATGGCTTTCAATGGTACGAACTTTAGATCGAATTCTGCCAACATCAGGGTTCATCTTGATATCCTGCCATTGAGAATGGGCTTTTCAAAAAGGTACATGATTGGATCCATTCTAGATAGCACCTGTACCTCATAGCTGAGCATGTATTGTCGGAGCTTCTTCGTGGCCCAAACCAGAGCTAGACACGTCTTTTCGAGCATGGTGTATTTCCATTCATACGCTAAAAACTTCTT